>JAGGAT010000316.1:0-38693 GCA_017657195.1 Termitomyces sp. T70a
AAGTCATCACATATTTCTTTTTGCATTTTTCTATGGAAAATTTATACTTTTTCTCTAGTAAAAAGAAATTGAAAGCTCATTGCTTATTTTCTCATCGAAAAAGGGTTAAAAAAAACTGTCACCTGTTCCTTAATCAGCTTTTTACTGTAGAAAAAGGGAAAATTCCTTTGTTCAAAGACTTTTTCCATTAGAACTTTGCATGTTGAAAATAACATAACAGGTTTCCTTTTCACTTTTTCTTAGGGAAATACATTAATGAGCTTTCAATTCCTCTTTACCAAAGAAAAAGTATAAATTTTCCAAAGATAAATGCAAAAAGAAATACATGATAGCTTTCAATGTCTGTTGAAAAGCTCAATATGATTCTTCTTTCTAAAATAAACATGCAATGAAATATTTTAAAGATTTTCATGCTATTTCTTCCAGCAACATAATAGTAAAGAAATATGATTTTTATTCTAGAAACAGTTCAGAGAAAGGTATAAATTTTCCTAACTTTTGCAACAAGAAATTGCTTACATATTTCTTATGGAAAAACAGCATGGAAGTAGCATGACAGCTTTCTTTGTCTCTTTTTCTAGAGAAAACAGGTTCCATTGCCAGCAGTAATAGAAGAGAAAGATTATGAGGGTAAAGAAAGGGTATAGTGTATATAAGTGTATGAGGAATAGGTGGAAGAGAAGAAGAATAGATAAATCAATGAGGACATCAATTCTGATTGCATTCTGTCACTTTCTGTATTTGGGTATGTGCTTGTCCTTTTTGGCTGAGTGTGCGTTTAAGTCCCCATATGTCCTCTCAAACCTTTTTGTGTGGCTGATGTAGCAAAATAGTGCCTTTGCTGCTCTTGAATTGCTTAGGAGTATGCTCAGAGCCTCTGGCCCCAGTTCCACAGTTTTATGCAGCTCCCTTGTTGGTCCCTCATATGCCTGACATTCTAGCAGGTAGTGCTGCACTGTTTCAATTCCCCTGTTGCATACCCAGCAGTTAGGTGACTTGGATTTGTTGACTTTGCATAGGTACTAGTTTAGTGGTATGTGTCCCATACAGAGCTAAATGAGTAGCGATGCTTGTTTCTTCAGCAGATTGGTCAGAGTTCAGACTACAGTTTTCATTCTTGTCTTTCCTTCGCCTGTTGCCTCTATCCTGTCGCTCCTGGGTAATTGCCTTGTGTGTAGCTTGACTAGTTTTCTCCGTTTCTTTTTGTGTGCAGCCAGCAATGCCGCTTTGGAAACTTTGAGGAGCTTGTGCAATATCTTCAGGCCCCTAGTCTCCATCTTGTCTCCACCCACCACTCTTTTTGCCTCTTTGTCTACCTGTTTATTGCCAGAGATCCCTATGTGACCTGGAGTCTAGTATATGGTTATTTTAAGATTTGAATCAATCTTCTCTATCTTCTGCACTCTCTTCAACACTTCATCCATGAGGTATCTCACTGTTCCAGGCTTTCTCATTTTAGTTGCCAACATCCTTGCCTGATTGTCCATCCCTAGCAATGCATTTCTGATTCTTTCCCTGCCCCTCACCTCCCTTCTCAATAGCTCCAGTTCCAATATCTGCCCCACACATTCTCCCTCAAACACCATGTGCTCTCCCTCTCCTCCCAAGCATTTCCTCAGTACTTTCACTTCTTTCCTGGATCTTCTGTAGAAGACCACCACTGCTCCTATCTTCCCTTTGTGGCCTGACCCATCCATATATATTTTGATTTCTGTGTTGTTGGCTCTCTTCCTCTCCTCTGCCTCCTCTACTGGACACACCCAATTTGGCAGTAGTCAAACTGCTACTATGGTTTTCATATCCTCTAGCTTAACCCCTAGCATCTGCATTATGTTGTTCAGGGGTGTATGATGCCTCTTTATTGGCCTTGCTGCTTTTTTGGCTAACTTGCTTAAGGGATGAGTCTCAGGTAGCGTTGCAATCCTCATTGCCACCACAACACAAATCTTCTCTATTCTGATGTCCATTGGTATTAAGTTTGCATGCACTTCCAGGATATCATTCAGTGTCATTCTCAATGCACCTGTTATCTGCAGTGCACTCATCCTCTGCACTCTCCTGAGCTTTCCCATTATTTCCCTTGCCCCCTTCCTGCTCCTACCCTAGCCCACATCCACATCTGGCCAGCACCACATGTCAGCCACATACAACATGCTTGGTGCTACCACCACCTCATAAAGCCTCCTCATAAAAGACACCTTCACCCCCCCATTGGCCTTTACCAGTTGCCAAATCTTTGCTGCTAATGCAGTTTCTTTCCCCTGCATATGTGCTGCTTGTTTCTTGAATCTGAGCTCTTGATTTAGTATGACGCCTACTACAAAAAGAGAAGAAGCAAAATTCTGCACTGAAGAGTAGAGCTGCAGTCTTGGAGGCTGTTTTGCCTGCAGCAACAATAGTCCTGACTTGTTTTTTTTTTCATCTAGCTCTAGACTCATTCTCCAAATCCTTCTGTTCTATGAAAACTTAGACTATGATTGTTGTTATGCACACAACCAGTGATTTGCAATGCAATACAATGTAGGCTGCAAACAAGATCTATCTATATATCCTAGGTATGTAGACAATGTTACATACCTGCAAATGAGATGAACCAAAATGAAGAATGTATTCTATGAATACAGCTATTATATGTACAAAGGTCACATGGGCATATTATAATAGAGGTATCAAGACACTTGCCCCTTACTTCCTAGGATAGAAGTAACAGAGACAAGGATAATGATCAGAGGGAGAAAAAAGCATCTTCAAATGCCAATCAGTAACTTTGCAGCCACTGATCCTGCTGTCTGCTATGTTGTTGCTTCCTGTGCGCATATTTATTCTCCTAGACTTCTTGAATGGCTTCCAGTGCATGTTGCATGTTGTACTCCTTCAGCCACTCATCCCCACTCTAATTGTACCCCTTCCACCTGACTAGGAACTTTGCTACTCCTTCTCTTGTTCTTCATTCTTTCAGTATTTGTTCAATCTCCACCTTGTCTCCTGTCTCCATGTATACTGGTGGCAGAGGGTCTTGCTGCCATCCAGGAATTGTGTCCTTGTGCGCTGGGACTAGGCAAGAAATGTGAAAGACATCATGTATCTACTAGCTATCTGGCAGCACAAGTCTGTAAACCGATCTTGAAATCTTCTGTATTACCTGAAACGGGCCTAACCACCAGAAGCTATGTGTGGGTTGCTCTCCAGGTAAGGTCACCACATCTCCAGTGTCCACATCACTGACAATAACTTCTTATCATGCATGTCATAGTTCCTCTACACCAGATGCATAGTCTTTGAAAAGAAAGTCACAGGGCACCACTCTCTATCTGCCGCCTTTTATGACAACACTGCTCCAACTGCAAAATCTGAGGCATCAGTCTCCATCTGAAATGGTGCCTCCATACTCGGCATTATAAGCACTAGTGCCTGGGCAAATGCTGCCTTCAAGATGTCAAATGCCCCCTGTTCTGCCTCCTCCTACTACCACAAACAATTCTTCCTCTTTAATCTCTCCAATAGGCTTGCAAGCAATGCATAGTCTTCCACAAAATGCTAGTAGAAGTTGCAGAAAACCAAGGAATTGGTTGACATGGCAAACATTGTATAGTGTCAGCCAGTTTATCATACCACTGATCTTGACTGGATTCATGCCCACACATCTTAGAGTGATCTTCAAACCCAAGTAATCAACCTCTGTCATATGGAACTGACATTTCTCCGGTTTCAAGAAAAGATCTGCCTTCTATAACTGCCACAACACCTCCCTTACATATGCCTCATGCTGTGCAGGGTCCTCCAAGAAGATGATAATACCAACCAAGTACAGCACCACATAGACATCAACCAAGTCATAAAACAAGTCATTCACCATATTCTGAAAAGCTGCCAGAATGTTCCACAATCCAAACTGCATCACCAGAAACTCAAACTGCCCATATTATGTCTGGAAGGATGTCTTCCACTCATTGCCTTCACGGCTCCTCACATTGTAGTACCCCCACTGCATGTCCAGCATAGTAAACACCTTCGCCACCTTGAGTCTATCCAGGAGTTCATTTGTCAGCAGGATCAAATATGTGTCTGGCTTGGTAACTGCATTCAGGGCTCAAAAGTCTACTATGAGATGCAATGACCCATCCTTCTTCTTCACAAAGAAGACTAGGGCTCCACAAGATACACTAGAAGGACAGATATATCCCTTCTCCAAGTTCTCATCAATGAACTCCTGCAAAGCATGCAGTTCTGAGGGTGCCAGTTGGTATAGCCTTCCTGGCAGAAGCAATGCTGCCCCCTTCACCAGGTCAATTCCAAGATTGTACTTCCGATGTTCAGGCAGTTGCTCTGACCTCCGCTTGTCAAACACATCCAGATATTTGTGAAATTTGCCCAGCACCATCTCTTCCACTGTTTTGGCCTCTCCTATCCCCCACTGAACTGCCCCTTCTGCTAACCTTTGCAATACACTCTGTCCTGCCCCTGCTTGCCTCTTGTCCAGCACTAACTGAGGCCCATCCACATATTTCACTGACTCCATATCCCATTTTTGCTTTAGAAAAGCCTGTCTTACTGTTTCCATGCTTGTTCGTAGCAATTCCTCTGTCCTTGTAATTGCCTCATCAATGCAAGCCTGCACTGCTCTCACCACTTCTATGCGCTGTTCCTATTGGAAGCACATAACCCTCATCTGTGCTCGCTTCAAACCATGGTACTTTTCAGCTGGAACCCCCAATGACAGGTGGAAACCTGCTAGGGCCATGCAATTTGCCTTGCATCTTGACTTCCAAGCCCAAAGCCCAAGCCCACTGCCTTCTTCCAACCCCACTCCTCCTGACTCCTGCTCCCTCTCCTGCCTGCTCCACCACCATCACCTGTCCCCATTCCTCCCTCTACTGCCACTCCAACTGTCCCTCTGATGGCAGACACCTTGTTTCTTTAGTATACAATGGTCTAACTACAGCAGCTGTTACCTCTTCTACGTCACTCAAGCAGGACTCCCAGCAAAATGCAGACACAAAATTCACTGTTGACCTTGTCCAATTAATTATTGGGTTGTGTCATTGCAGCCAGTCTACTCCAAGGATCAGATTGTTGTTCTCTATGTCTGCCACATCAAAATTCACCACCTCCACATGCTCCCTTATCACCACCTGCAAACCCACTTCCTCAGTAATAAGCCCTGACTTAATCTCTGAATTGTCAATTGTATGCAGCCACACTGCCTAATGCTTCTGTACTGTTAAGGTCCCCTGCTTGCTAACAAACCTCACATTGACAAAGGAACAACTTGCCTCTGAGTTGACCATTGCCCTAGTGTCCACTGCCTGTGGCACTAACTGTGCAGCCTTGTAGATAAGCAGAATATGGGGCAACTCTAATGCAGAATGTTGGGAGTGAGGAGTTTCCACATGAATCATCATGTCATGCCACATCCACTGTCAATGCCTCTGTTTTTGTTCAGACTTTTGTTCACTTGCTTCCTTAAGGCTGTGCAACACAGTCCTATTACTAGATGTGAGTACATGAAACTAATTTGTCAGCCCTATTGTGGTGGCATGGAGTGACCCTACACAAAACCTGCTATCAGCCCCTCATCCTTCTTCTTCATTCCCTTCTCCCCTCCCATCACCTCTCACACTGCTGCCTTGATTGTTGCCACCTACAATGGGCAGTCCACTATGAAATGGCTCATCTTCTTGCACGTAAAGCACTTCTTGGCTGGTGTGCCCTTCATGCAGTCCACATCCATTGCATTCGTGTCCTTCAAAGCTAGTGGGAGCACTGACTGTGCTGCTAAGCCACTTGCTGTTGTGATCAAAGCAGACACCCTCAGGACTGAGGCCTGCTACCCACCTTTTTGCCTGGCTGCAATATCAGCCAATTTGCTCTCATGCCGCAGCAAGATATTTCACATCTGTTCCATGGTCTGATAATCCATGTTAACTAGCGCCTCCATTGCCCTGGCATTTAGGCCCTTCCAGAACTGGACCTTGACAATATTTGCTCTCTGCATCCACCAGGCCAAGCTTTTCTTTCAGTCCTAAGAACTGGGAGCAATAGTCAGTAATTGATTTTGAGCCCTGCTGTAGCTGAACTAATTTATTCATTGTGTCCTGCTCAGAATCCTATAGGCAAAAGACCACCTTAAAATCTGCCAACCACACCTCTCAGTGGAAATAACAAGGATTGTTGACCAGGTCTTCTAAACCCATGATGATGATGCATGACCAATCCTAGGCCAAGCCCATCAGATATGACTGTGCCCACAGGATCTTCTGCCTATTGTCCTGGAAGGTTTTGAACTGCACTGCTGCCTGGACCTGGCAGACAAACTGATCTGCCAGCATGGTTGACTTCCTGTCATAGACTGTGGGGGGATTGATTTTTGGCAGTCAAGTAGTGTTGATGTGCAGTCTCTAGCACCCTAATATGCCCTAGTGCCTTGTCCAAATCCCATTGTAAGTCTACTAGGCCCATGTTGAGTTGGGCCATAAAGCCACCTTGTAAGGCTTTGAAAACTGCTGTTGCAATATGTTCTTCCATTGCCACTGCTAGATACAGTTCCCCTTGCACCACAAGTGTAGTTGCTGTTGGTGTTGTCATTGCATCTCATTGCACAGCAAAATTTTCAAGATCTTGATTCAAGTGTTATGCACGTAACCAGTGATTTGCAATGCAACATGATGTGGGCTGCAAATAAGATCTATTTGTATGTCCTAGGTACATAGACAATGTTACATACCTGCAAACAAGATGAATCAAGATGAAGAATGTATTCTACAAGTACAGCTATGTACAAAGATCATGTGGGCATATCATGATAGAGGTATCATAACAATTGTGTCATGGGTATTAGTCCAAATAAAGTCTGTCAACATCAAAGTACTCTTGATATTCTAGTTCCTTTGTCAGCAGCAGACCAAGAGCTTTTTTTCTTTTGAGAAGCCTCTGAAAGATATTTTGAAAAGAAATATTGGGATGCTCTTTAAAGAAGAGAGGCACTGGTAGCAAAACCCTTGGAATCAGTAGGAAAAAATGAAGTCTGAAACCAATATGGATAGTATCAGCAGGAATATTCATCTACAAAAGAAATACATAGAGCCCTCAAAGAGTCTGGAAGACTTTTTCCAGTGCCTCAAGTGGCCTAATAGGCAGATTTAAAATAGACCAATCCAAAGCTAACACTAGAATGACCCACAAATGGTGCAGGATCTCCTTGATCCTACCAACCATGAATGCTATTAACAAATGATAGTAAAGGAAATTTTGGAGCCTAGTGAGTTCAATTACTCTTTAAGATCGTATATAAGAAGAGTTCAAAGGACTCCTACCTATTTGAACATCTTAGATGAATCTGAAATTTGTCAAGTTGCTGTTAGGGGACTTCTATTTTGGCCAGATTATTACTGGGTACCACTTTCTGCATCTGAAGACTCAGGTGCATACCATCCAAGCCTCCCTTACCTTATACACTACTGAAATTGCCACTTTCTGCCAAGCTACCAATTGTTAGGAGACTTTCTATCTCATTTCTTCTCCAACCACTCTTGCTATAATTTTCTTTTACAGTCCTGCTCTAGCCCTATTGATTGGTTAATTCAGACAAATGTTAGCCCTCTAGCACTGGCACTTGCCACCCCCATCTTATTCCCTCTCTCCCTACTCTGCTGCTTTTTCACTCACTCTCTATATAATTTTCCTTTATGCTCTCTTTTACTCTGCCTTTTAATCTTAGCTTTGGCTTTCCAGCTTCATTCATTCTCTGTTCATAGAAAAAGTGACAAAGAAATGTGTTATGCTGTGTTTTTGGCAACTTTTTCCCTACAAAAAAGGTTTGAGACAATGAAAAATGCCCTTTTCCCAGGCAAGGAGTTGCCAAAGAAATGGAATAACACATTTTTTGTCACTTTTTCTGTTGGAAAAAGGTTCTGGCACCAGTAGTGTGTAGTTTGGATTATAGATGCTGTACAGTACTGAATATACTTTTGATCTCTCTCTGCTAGCTGTATGACTGAGCCTGGACTATGCAATTATTGTATATCTCCAGAGCCCACATGTTTGCAGTAGTGGGCAAGAGCTATCATGTTTTTTCAGTAAATGAAAATGTGCAAGCTAAGCAATTGTGGTGTCAGTGTGTTTCAGTAAATGGCAATGTTCAATATGAGCTAAGAAATTGTGTGTGAAATAGTTGAGCAGCTAGCTCATTAAGCCTCCAGGTCTGATGGGAACTTACTTTTTTTCACATAGTTTTCTTTGCTGATTTTCCATCCATGCCTCCACCCTCGGAAGCTAGTCAGCCTTAACATTTGAGCATTTTTGGCACACCTTGAGGCTTGTCCTTTGATTGTGGATGAAGCAATTACTATCAAAGCAACATGAAAATAAGAACAAAGAGTTTTGAGATGAAAGGAAGGAAGAGTACAAAACCTAGCATGGATGAACAACCATTCTCAAGCAGATTCTACAAAGCCTCAACATGCCTGTATCATCTAAAAAGCCTTCCTGGAGCCAATCTCAATGTGTCACTCAGCTCACCTGATTTTTCTCCAACCTCTGTCACATCATCCCTCATGGCTCCAACCAACCTCTAATCTCAGTATTTGTTCAATGCATATGCTGATGCAAAATGTAAGTTTATTTACAAGCTGCTAACTTGAGCCAGAATGGAATCAGGCTTAACATAGTAGTAAATCAACTTTATTTCACTAAGCTCGTGGGCCGTAGATTACACGCATGCGCACTTGTGAAGAGAGTATAAATTTTATTGATTTATTCTTAGTGCAAAACTAAGTTCACACGTCAGAAGGGTTCAAATAAAATATAATTAAATTGTAAACCCAAAGTCAATACTACTGCTTTGGCCTAAGAGGTCCGCTCCCTGGGGACTCCGAGCCATGGCACAATGATTGCTTGCCTGGGTCCCCATTTCCTCCTTTTATACCTCTTCCCTTTGCGCACGGGCCAGGATGCCTGGTGTGATTTCGTATCGGGTTTTGATGTGCTTGTCATACAAAAACACTCAGTATGTGGTACTGCCGGTGCTTGGCGTCGTAGCTAATTGTTGTTCCACGATTTTCATCAGCTGTGCTTCTCCCTTCCTCTTCTGCCCTCCTTTCTTTCCCGTTACTCGTAACTGCCCCTGCTCCGTTGCCATGGTTCCTTCGCAGGTGCGTGGCATGCATTTGTGAGTGCAGGATTATGGTGGTATGAGGTGGGAGGGTAGTGACGATTTGACTTTGGTTCGATCATGATCGATCCGTGATCGTTTGATGGGATTGATCTCGGAGATTAGTCCGAGGTCGGATCTCATCAAACATCGTCACTTCCTCGGCTGTTGCCGTTTTTGCCTGCTGTCGCTTGCCTATGGGTTGTCTGGCGGTGGTGCTTGGGTGGTGCTTCGTTTACTGAGGTATATTGTTGGTCTACCGTTTTCGACCTTTAGTTTGGCGTGTGCTTACGGTTTTCAGCTCACGTTGTAGACAGAATAATAAAGTTTTTATATTCTGCCTCTTCTCAGTTCCCTGTCTCGGGTTTGAGACAGGCGTATCAATGCAAAGTTGACCATAGGACCAACCATGTTTCTCCAGCAGCCATCACTGTTATCATTCCCTTCATCATTACTTTTGCGTTCATTTTTTTCCTTTGCCATGAACGCTTTTCTTCGTTTTCTATGGTATTTATTTTATGTGAGTGCCCGGCTGTCCCCTAAAACATGTCATATCACATATGCTATTACATTGTGCCTGCTGTCATAGATAAAACAGTGATATATCGTTGCCTATTACTGAAAAATGTCTGCAGCCCATGGGATCTATGAAATAAGGATTGCGGGAGGGATCTAAAACGCGATGCGTGACGTAACGGTTCTAGCCTATCGAGAGCTGCGAGCGCAGTTTCAGACGACTTTGTAAATGGATGATTGTAATTATCTACTTGCGACGAGATCGTCGACGCCCTTCCCGTAGGTCTATATGGGACTTGAAAAGAAACAATGCATGGCTGATGGGATAACTGTGAAGGGTCGGTGTTCTGTTCTTCGTCAGAATTGAATTGACCTTGCCCGGTCTATAACCTGTTCATGGCTATTCCCGTTTTTCCCATATCATGACGGATCTTGTGTATAAGGCATGACCATCTGAATTTAAAGTAGGAAGAGATGCCACGACCTAGATAGCGTGAGACCAGACTTGTAAAGAAAGCACAAAGATGACAAATTGACGGAAACCTCTATTAAGTTGGCACAGCTGCACAATAAGATTCTTTGAACGAGGCGCTCACCATAGCATTACCTGCGCCGCCAGCAGACGTGAGAGATTGAACGATCAATGTCCATGACCAATTATTTAGTGAGAATATTGCAATATTGATTCGAAAGGTCAGGAAAGGTTTAACCGGAACATGGGAGAGCTGATCTCAAAATGGACGCCACGGCTGCAATCTGAAGCCATAAAACGTCAACCAAGTCGACAAAGATTGTGTTAGTAAATCTAGCATATGACCAGTAATGGGAAAAGAGGACAGAGGTCGTTGAACACCAACATAAGCTGTATGCAGGAAGTTGTACTGCGCATTGCACTAATTTATATGATGACGATATCGAGTATTGATAATATCGCGTTTTGCATTCTATGAAGGACTTGTTAGGAATACCATCGGTAAAGGTTCTAATTCTCGGTTGCAGATTCCATACGCCTGTATGATCATACGACACCAACTTAACCCCATAAACACATTCTGAATTCTGCATTCGGTGATAACGCGGAACATGGATGCTTTCCAAGGCAGTATAAAATCCAGTGAAGCCAGTAAGGCACTCACTACGACAGTCAGTTCGACTATATGATGAAATCT
Organism: Termitomyces sp. T70a; assembly: GCA_017657195.1. NCBI lineage: Eukaryota > Fungi > Basidiomycota > Agaricomycetes > Agaricales > Lyophyllaceae > Termitomyces > Termitomyces sp. T70a. Next base: position 10,834 of record JAGGAT010000316.1, read on the forward strand.
CTGCTCTTCGGTCTCATCGCCCTCGTTTTCACTGTTACTGCGACTCCTATCCCTGGTCCGACAAGGGGCTGCTCTGCCGTCCATGTCATAACAGCGCGAGCCTCGACAGAAGCGCCAGGCGAAGGTGTGATCGGCACAGTCGTCACAGCCATTGTCGATGGTAGTGCTCAGACGGTCTCACGTGAAGCTGTCGCCTACCCAGCCACTCTCACCAACTACCTGGTATCCGAGAGTGAAGGTGTCACCGCCATGAGGGCCCAACTAGCGGCTCAAGTCTCTGCGTGCCCTAGTACTAAGATTGTTTTGATGGGATACAGTCAGGGCGCACAAGTCGCTGGCGATGTGCTTGCCGCCCGAGCAACTGGAACAGACAAAGGTAGGGAAGTAACAGCAGTATTTGGTCGAACATCCGTTCATACCTTTCTGTAGTGGTGGCAACAATCTTGATGGGTGACCCAGGCCATGTTGCGGGTGAACCTTTCCAAAAGGGCGAGTAGAAGAATGATTCAGTCGCTATTGTACTCAATGAATCTGAACGCACTACACGTAGGTACCGCAAACGCAGTCAGCGGGTTGTTCCCCCGTGTACCTGGCGCGCTAAATGCTTTTGATTCTGTGATCGAATCTTTCTGCGACATCGGTGATCCGTTCTGCGCTGGTGGACTCGATCTAGCTGTCCATCTTGGTTACGTAGAAGAATACGGTGCTCAGGCGACAAGTTTTGTCTTGAATAGGATTGGGGGATAAAGTTACACGTTGAGATGCCTGGGCGATTTTCTCCAATACTAGTGTTTCAGCTTAGCTTATACCATTGAAAAGAATGAAACTATTCTTGCAGCGAACGATAAGTCCGTTGTGCTTGAATTAATTGTACATTTAACAAGGCAAGTACAGTTCAAATTGAGCTACAAGTTCGGTGAAGCAGTGGGATGGGCTAACTGAGAGAACACACGAGTGGATGATGATGGAGATAAAGTAATGTAAAGGTAGAAGTCGGATAGGGGAACAAGTCGCGAGGATTATGCACAGGAACGGACGAAGAAACTGCCAAGGTAAGAAGAAGAATCAGGCTAGACTTCAGAGCTAAGTATCCCAGAACAGGGAATGTCGGAAACGAAGCGCCCAAGATTTAGCTCGAGAGGAAGGAAAGTAACGAGGTTGGATCAACGACGTCTATGGTGTGGCCGTCACGCTCTAACCCGGGTATAGCTGAACAGAGCGTCGAAGATATGTCCATACGAATAACAGGACCCAGACAAGAACGAAGCCGCCAGAGACCGAAAATACCTAACCGCGAGGCGTACCAAACGAACAGTCGGTGTCAACAAAGAACCAGACCGAGACCAAACGAATGCAAAAACGACAGATGCCCGGGAGTACAAGACAGCGAGACAATACAGGCGAGAAATCGTCTTTTCATGAGAGACGGGACTGACGGAAATTCAGGCAATGTGGAGGGTTCAAAAAGACGGTCTTTTCTCTGTATTCTAGGCTCTTTTATACACTTGATTTCGTTTGCAGGGATCGTCGATGCCATCCCTATTCCTCTCGTCATCGTCGATTTTCCCCGTATTTCGTTTTTGACCAGCGGTCGGTCTCGCAACCTCTGAACCTTATTTTCTCCTTACCCGAATTGTAACTTGAATGCCCTAACCCAATCGTTCTGATCCTAGCTGTAAGCTCCCATATCTCCAACGTGCTTAGTCCACGCGTGTTGTCGTTTTGCTATACCTGATTTGGGTCGTACTTTTGCGGCCCCATTCTCGTCTGTTCTATCAGCAGTTCTACCTCCCATTTCACATATTTGAAAATAGCATACAATCATCCCTGTATGAATATCAGGCCATCATGGGAGGTTCGAGATATCTTTCTGATCTCGAATCTCAGGTGTGCACTTGTATTACTTAACTGCAAAACTAATATATATCTTTCTGATCTCGAACCTCAGTATTAAACATTATATCAACAATTTCACTGCGTTATAATACATCATGTTGCGACAAAAGATAAATCACCTGAGTACCAAGTCTTTCTGCAGTGCTTCGTCAAATTTATCTATCTGCTGAAGTACTTCGGGCGTTAACTCCTCAAAAAGTGTGTGTACTTGTCGTCATCACAGTCCATTGAGAAAGCTGTAGGCAGACACCAAAAGTCGAGTTGAAGTAAGGTTCAGCACAGAAACAGGTCAGAGAAAAGACAGAAATGTTTTCATATGTTGGAAGACTTGATTATCGAACAGAGGAAGATACTTAAAATTGAATTTGTTTGTTGGAGGGGAGTCGCGGTACGCGGCACGTGAGCGGTGTGTCGCAACACACAAGAATAGACGGATTAGGAAAAACTATACAGTTGGGGGATATGGATCGGATTCGGAACACAACATACCTCAGTCGCTTTGGATACCGACTGAGGTATGTAATCTACCCAACTTAGAGATAGACACAAGTACTGAATCACTTTATTAGTCTCTGTATTTAACAGGTACATAGGACTAATTGAGTCGCTTTGGATACCGACTGAGTCTCTGTATTTGACATTGTTGTTTTGTATGAGGAAAAACGCCATAATAATTCTAAGTCGTCACCAAGCGCGAGTCCATGCTGACAAATGGGACGTGAAGTTAAAACTCTGTTGTCCACCCAATTGGTTGGCGAGCCAGTCTTTAGTTTGGTCCATCTCGTTATAGGTGTGTACAGTATTGTTTCTTACAACATTCTCGATTATAGAATCCTGTTGTCGCGTCGAATTGCGAACCGCTGATAACAGTCTTACATTGTGCACCATATGACGTGAAATATGCTACCAACCGGACAAAAATCTCAAAAGCGTTCCGTCCCGCAGCCTAAGATGCTATATTTGGACCTAGATTTGACCATTTCGGGCCCGAAATTATGCTACTTTCTGGATAAACGCATAGGGGAGCTTCCCGTGGCTTCGTAGTACAAATAGACCTCGGAATAATTCCTCAAGACAAATAATACTTGTCCTTCGAAGATTATGAAGATAATAAATAGAAAGCTACAAGTATCATACAGCTTAAGTTACTCTCATACTTTGTTGATTGACTTATTTGTCGTTCATCTCCGCCTTCTGATTGTTTTCCTCTAGTGAAATGCTAGGTTCCTCCATTTCCGGCGAGTCCAATGTTTCCTCTGGTGCCTGCTGCTCCTCCAACTGTCGAGCTAAGCACTGCTTCACCGCACTGTCCTCTTCCAATTTTCGGAGTTCAACCTTTGACAACAGTTGGCGACCCGCCGCCTCCACTAGCTTAAACTCTTCGCCGAACTCCAGCTCAAGCGCTTGTATGTAGGCTGCTTCACCTGGTGATGATTGGTTGGAATAGTGACGTGCACGGCACAATTCAATAGCTGTCCATAGTCCTATATCCCGCGCTTCAGTTAAGGACAACAATTCCTCTCGTTCCATAAGCTCCAAGAACGCTTCTTCGACCCAGTTACGTACCCGGTACTTCCTTGCCATGATGAATCTATCCACCGCAGGATAACTTTTCAGTGCGCCAAAATCCCACTTGAGTTCCTGGTCCACCGCATGCTCCGCCCCCAAAGTCCGGCGCAGCTCCCGTGCTCCGCAAAGTCGGATAGAAGTCTCAAATCCAAGAGTTTGAGCCTCATCGACTGAAAGAATTTGCTGTCTGCGTGTCATGGCGACTAAAGCATTCCTTCGCCATTCTGATACGCCATACTTCTGCGCAAGCACTGCAAGCTCGATGATGGTCGCGTCATCCAGCGCCTCAAATTCTGCTCTAAACTCTTCTACAATCTCAGGGTCGATAACGCGTGCATTACACTGTCCTGAAGAAAGCACAGATTCCCGCACATGATGGAGTTTGAAAGAGCTCTCTAGACCGATTATCTCAGTCGTAAGCTTATCATGATTAGATAGCTCCGAATGTACTTCGACGAGCTCAAGGTAAGCGGAACGAAGCCAGGAAATGACGCTGTATTCCCTGGCGAGGAAAATACGGTCCGTAAGGGATAGGGGGGCGGAGGTTAAATGCTCGATTGCCAGACGACGAATGTCGAGCATTCGCCACGTCGTTGAGACTCTCAATACCGAGATCCATTCGTCGCTCGAGAGCGTTCGTGTGAGAGTAAAGGACCTGAGGTGCTATGTTAAACATTAATGCGTTATAGATGACCTTGAGGCATACATTGGATATAACAACTTGAGGAGGACATGAAAATCTTCTTTGCTGACATCATCCCGTATTATGAGTTTCTTGTCCTCGGGAACATCATTCATCTCGTCGAGCAATGGGTCGAAGAAATCTGTACATGATTTGAAGAAATGGACTGGCACCCGAAACAAAACGTCTTCGATCTGTTAAAGGATCTCGTGGGTTTCTTTCTTATTTTCAAGCGTGGTGAAGATCATGTTTACCTTGAACACCACAATTTCCATATAATACTCCGGATCCATTGTACCAAGCGATTCCCCAACGACGTCCCCATTATCCTCCGATACGATATTCTCCGGATCCCCAACAAACTCCATATCAGTGAGATCTTCTTCTTCCACCAAGGTCGGTGACTCTAACTTAAGTGTGTCTTGGGAAAGCGACATAGACAATGGAGATGGACACAGCGGTGATGAAGAGTAGCTGCTTGTAGACGTCGGAGAACGGTGACCGCACCGTGAAGATGGACGCGAAAGGAGCTTTGAGATTGCATACTGTGTCCGGATCTTTGAAACGCGCATAGCAAATGAGTTATTAGACATTGCACACCAAAGTCAGGACTTTAAGAGCTATACTGTGTAGATCCTGCTTTGTCTTAGTTGCTGCCATGGAGAAATATGGAAAACAAGAAAAAGAATGGTCAACGGCACTTTAACCTGTCACGGTATTGCATTGTTGAGAGCTTGAGCGACATTCAATGATTGTTTATCGGTTGTCATGAGGGCGAAAACAAGAAAACTAATATTGTGGATTTATTGTTGTTTGCACAACCTCAAAACTACCTGTAGCTACCATCAAACCTGTCTCATCGTTAGGCGCATGGAATGCATCCACCTCCACGCCTAATTAGGCTCAATAGGTGGTAGCTACGGCTGCCTCAAATTTCCAAAGCCCGACATGAGACTCATGGATATATTATATCGATGTCCAAGGACTGGTTCATTAATCAGTGTACCATTGACAGAATATGGAAGTTAACGAGTCAACTTCCGAAACGACTTCTGTATTCTATTGACGCAAGAATAAGGCAGTACTTCGACTCGTCGCATGTAATTGATCTCGAAAAATCATAACGGTGAGTTACTGACAACATACAAAAGAAGAAAGAAAGAGAAAAATAATTAACATCACAATCAACTACCAAGGTTGTATTGTTGTAATATATGAGAATAGCGCACGATTGCCGATCACCAAGGTCGCCAGACCGTCAACAGCCCATCCCAAATCCCACGTGCATTCGTTTTCGTTAGAGATTGTGGCGAGGACAAGGTCAGGAACAGTAGGAAAAGTGTAAGCAGACGCCCCAGATCGCGTCGTTCAGTCGACCTGAAGTCGTGGATGTTGTTTGGTAAGCGAGAATTGATAAACGCTCAGACTTACACTTAACCATGCTCTCTAAAAAATCATTGTCTCCCACTCCTTTTCTCCCACTCGTAATCAACTAATATTCTTATCTCACGTCCACTCATAGGATCCGGACCATATTCCCCTAACAAAAGAAGACCTTACCCTGCCCGTGATGACGCTCACCAAGAATTTAATGTTTCCAAGCAACTTGCCTTTCTCGTCACCACGAAAAGTGGACTACGCACATTCTGTGTATATTATTTCTTCTAACTCACCTAACAATCTCCGCGGTCTCAAGAAAAAAATGAATTTAAACATATTTACAACGAATTGTGGAGGAACGGCTTCAATATTCACATCACTTCGTCGTCTGCAGTTGCTCTGATAAGAGCATCTGCTTGCAGAGATCTCGGCTTGATAGTACATTTAAATGGCAATGGCAAACTGTCGCGAAGAGTATATTGATACACAACGCTCTGAGAAGAAAACGTTGAACTCACGAAATCAAAGCAGATGTATAATTGTACGTTGGCTCGACAAGTTGGCCTTTCTCATCTACCTCTTTACTGATATCGAAAGCCGCTACCAGTGACGCAATCGTTATCCATACCGCTGAGAGCGCCATGTAACGCCCTGGGCAGATTCTTGAATAGGATAGGTAGCAATTAGTGGAAGAGATGGCGAGGGGGGAAAAAATAGAATTACCGCCTTCCAAATCCAAAAGCGGCATGAGAAGGATCAGGTATGGCACGATTCAACTGTCCGTCCTTCATGAACCGATCGGGTAGAAATTTAAAAGGTTCGGGATACACTTTTTCATCGTGTAGCATTGCCCTGTTCGGAGGATGTAAAGAGTTTGATCAGTCCAACACGAGTACTATCGTTGCTCACCATGCATTGGCAATGATAGTAGACTCAGCGGGTATCCTGTATCCTCGATACTCATCCTCCGCGGATAGATAATGCGGAAGCGCTAGGGAGAGCATGAGATTACTCATATGAATATCATTTCAATAGCGGGTACTACTGACCAACGGGAGTAACTAAATTCCATCTCAGTGCCTCTTGCACGAGAGCCGAGATATATGGCAAAGAGGGCTCGTCATCGAAGTCTGGCAGACGGTTGGAGCCGACCACCCTATCAATTTCTTCTTGGGCTTTCCTCAGGGCATCAGGATTCTTGATTAGACCAAGCACACAGGTTGAGATGGTCGACAAAGTCTTGCATTTCAATCAGTTTAAAAATTATTTCTACGGCAGCCACAGAGACTTACTGTATCTGCACCAGCTAGGATTTCTATATCAGTGTTTGTGGTTAGCAAGGCAGGCTCGAATCCTCACCGGAATACAGAGTTCCTGCGGCGGCCCTGATGACAGATTCTCGATGTTCCTGATCGTCGAATTTTCCTATAATTTCCAAATTATTGGATACGAACGATGGAATCATATTTCCATTTTTCTGCAAAAACAGTAAGAGAGAAATCAGAAGGGATGAAGAAGCATACAGACAATGTTATTCTTTACAGCTTCATACGGAGTGTGGACCATTGCCATTGCCAGCTTCCTCCATTCCTTCGCTTGACGCTGGAATCCCGCAAAGGGCACCCACCCCGGCACGTATTTAAGGACTGGGACTGAGTCTACAAGGAATCTTCCCGGAATGCCAGCCAGGGACAACGAACGTACTGCCTGTTCGGCTGTGGTAATATATGAATCACCTTTTGGTTGTACCTCAATGCCGTACGTGATAGACATGATAACCTCCCCGGACATACTAAACAAGAAACAAATAAGCAATGAGGCTGGAAACGATAGGAGCAGCTGACTGTCGTAAATGACCGAGGAAGTCGCTGGGATCCTCGAGGAGACGACGAAGTAAACCTCGACTAGCTTTCAACTCTTGCGGGCGGAAGCGCAAAGCAGCATTTGGGTGGAATGATTGGTGCACCAGTCGTCGGCTTTCCCGCCTGTCGATGTGTTGGCTTTCCTCAAAAGTGTTAAGAACTGAAACCATACCACAGTTCGCCTAAAGTAAGTCCTCCGTTTAGGTCTGAAGGAATATAAATTCGTCATCTACTGACCATAAGGCAAGAACCCGAGAAGGAAATCCCAACCCATCAGCTCGCTGAGCATCGTCATTTTAGGTCTGTAAGACATTGATCTACCAAAAATGCTGCAACCCAAATGGCGGGCGAACCTTCCAGAATAGATCGATGACTTCTTTTCCAGTAGTTCTGTTGCAGCTTCGAAGGTATCAAGCACGATGATAGATTTTCCCGCTGCATCAAGGTGTATGATATCGGAACCTAGGCGACAGTGAGCTCGGATTACAGGTCATGGAAACGTCACAATCACCAAGGTCTTGGCACCACTTATGATAGGTGATCCATTCAAAGCTTGTTGGAATATCAAGCAGATTACCAATCAATGGGAGCCTCGTAGGACCAGGGGGGAGAGGACGGCGAGATTTGTTGACGCGCTGCTGCAGGTACAGATAGGTGACGATGCACACAAGTGAAGCAACACCAGCTTGAAAATCGAATACCAAAGGGACCATGCTTCTGATGCTAAGTGAGAGCTGAGAGGTAAACAGGCGCACGGGAATGGATATAAATGACCGAGAGATATGTGTTTTAAGTACTGTCTCTTCATTCCGAGTATACGAGTATTCTCACATGCCATTAGAGTTTAGAACATAAATCAGAGGCAATGGAAGCAAGAAGCCTCTCTGGTACAGCAATGCTCCATAGCACATAGGGGCATGTCTTACGACTAGGCGATCATATGGTGAATGTCTTACAATCTACCAATTGGGGCCATAGCGGCTCACAAGCAGATAAGGTTACTTACCGTCAGCTTGCGGAGATACCTTGGTAACAAATGAATAATGAACTTCAGGCTCCGCTCGGCTATTGGTCTAGACCGTCAGTTTTCCTGCGATGACACTGTTTTGCTACAATGTCGCCTTGGATTTCCTGCTTTCATCGTATACTCAGTGCTAAACGGAGAAAATCAGAATTATTCGCGTCCCACAAACCATAAGTCTATCAACAATTTTTTCGCGTGTTTTTGGCACAAGCTTGATTCTGATTATGATGTCTGCTTCACGCTTGGCAGACTACAATACAGAGCCAAGGGGCGAGCAAATTGCCGGACTACTTTGTACGGAGAGTAGCGACTGTTTTGCTTCATTTGTGGAGAAGTTTTGACATAATTATCTTCGTAAAGTTTGTGGTTGACGTGAAAAATCATCAATCAGCTCTTATCAGGTCTGTCCTGTTCCTTCTCACGTCCCCGCTCAGCATGATTCCTTCTTCCTTGTCCTGGCTGAGTTCCGGCGCATAGCCACAGTGCAGTGATTCAGGAGCTTCGGTGCTTCTTTTGTATAACTGGATGATGATGATGATGATGATTTCTATTTAACGCCGGCAAGCTACAATGCTGAGCTAAGAGGCGGGCCGATAGGCCAGATGTACAGTACCATGTACAGGGAGCAGCGTTTGTTGTGTATCGATATATGTATTTTTGTGAAGTAGAACTTTCCTCGTATTGATTGTGGTTAGCATGTATAGTAGCGGGTTCACATCGCAGTATGGCTCAATAGTAGATCAAAGGTAAGGTTAGGGTTAGTACGGGTTCAAGGTAGGGTAAATTCGTGACCAGTGATGTTACTGTTGTCCTGTGCGGACGCGGAGTGTCGTGACCTTCCGTGGTGCGTGATTCCTGCTATGCCAACATCGGTGTTTGTCAGGAATGGATGATCGGTCGATGTGTGCGAAATGAATCAGATCCAGCCAAATTTCGTTGTCACGAGTCTTTTTCCTCATTTCTGTCCATTTTTCTTCTGTCCTGGCCGAGACTTACTCCGGAACATGTCCATGGTGCAGTGATTCAGAGCTGGGGCCGGCTCTTTCCGAATAACCAGGGGTGGACAAGGTCCCTGGCCACGGGACCCGGAAATTGGGGGTAGGCGAGGTCCCCATCACGGAAGCCAATCGTGTATGGAGGCAGGATACCACTTGTCTTGATGAAATATGCTGATGGTGTTGTGCGGGATGCATGCCAGCTGACAAAGATCGATGTCGAGAGTTTTTGAGGGAAAATCCGTGATCGTGAGATAAGGGCACGGATCATCGGTAGTGGAGAACTTGAAGATGTGCCGATAAGGGAATGGTGTGATTTTTGCAACCCTGGGGTTTGAACGGTCGTTCGTGGTACAAACTCATAATCCCCCTTGTCGGTGTCTGCCGGGGTGCAATGGCAGACGCGCGATGGAGACCACTACTCCATCGCGCCCCAGTTTGGTGGACAGTGTAGCCGCGGGACTCAACCGCGACTGAACGGGAGCAGAATACCACTAAAGGTCATGATGTGATGTGCCGGATGATTATATTTGCGGGGTGCCAGAATTGGGGGTGATGAGTCGGAAGAAGAGGTGATCTACTTAAAAGGAGGATGTCAAAGAAGAAGTTGAAAAATGTCGCTGAATGGGGAAGTGGAATTTTCGCCGCCTGGGAGGTTTGTACTTGAACGGGTCGGTTAGGGGCTAGTGTCTGCCGGGTGTAAATGGCGACCGCGCGATGGAGACGACTACATCACGCTCTTCCCATTCGCTTGATAGACTGTTCCAGCACCTTTTGTCGCGCGACCTCTTTTCTTATATCACATCCCATTGTTACGCTCGTACAAATGGGCTGGACATCATATATACACTCCCTACTCTACTTCCACAAACTAAGGGTGAGCCGATTTACTTACGCATTTCGTACCGTCACTAATATTTATATCATAGATCAGTTACGAACATCTGTGGTTATCTAGGTCCAAGGGTTTTCAGTTTCAGATTCTAACACCCTCGGCAGCTATGCAGAGCCGATGAGGAACATGGCTCACACGGCGTGGTACGGCCAGCCACGTTCGACGATTTATCATGTATTATTCCCAAACTTATACAAATCACCTACATGAAAGTATATATGGACCATTGGCCCAACGATACAGCCATAGAGTTTGAGGGTACGAAACTAAATTACAAATAAGAACGACACACCTTCCGTCATCGACAGTATCTGAGCAAGAAAAATACACTTGCATTAGAGATCTCGAGGTCTCTCGTGACATACAAATCGCACGTTTGACCCCAGAAGAGTATGGCGGTAAGTAATGAGAAAAAGGCAATGAAGAAATGGAAGGGAAGACAGCAAAGGTGACGTAACCACATCCAGATGGCAGGACCGCCATAATCATGATGACGATGCATGACCGGACTCGGTCGCGGGCGCAGAAATCTTCTCCTCTGCCTGCGCGGCCTTCTCTTCCACTTTGTCTTTCACTCGTGACTCCGGCTCCGGCACAAACTCGACTACTTCTTCCTTTTCCCTGTCGATCTCTATCTCGTCCGGAATCTCAACAGTCGTCTCCGGCTTTGAAGTCCCACTCGGTACAGCTGTAGAGTTTTCCTCTGCTTGGACAGGCATCGTGATAGAACCTTCGCCTTCCGTAGGAGCCATAACAACAGTATGTTCGGTAGGGAGAGTAAGTGCAGGAGCCTCAAGTGAGACCTCGAGTGTCTGAGGGAAATCTTCTGGAGCAACAGATTCGGACACATGAGCAGTTTCCACCGTCTCCTCCCTAGTCTCCTCCTGAGCCTTCTCTGTGACCAGATCTGTCAGATGTTCTGTTGTCTTTGCTTCATCCTTAGTCACCCTTGGGGAATCCTCAGTTGCTTCCCTGAACTCCATAACCGACGGCTCCGCCTCCACTCCAATTGATGGAAGGTTTGTCTCGACGATGTCAGCTTCAATGTGCGCAGGCACAAACTCCTCCGTCGTCGCCTCTGATGAAGCGATTGGAGGTCCGGCAGCGGCGGAATCGGGCGGCTCCCTCATGGGTACTCTCTCCTCATGAGGTGGCTCCGCAAGCAAGCTTAGTGCAATGGGAGGCGGTGGCGAATGGAGTATCGGTGATTCGGGCAATGATTCTCCCTAAATAACCAAAATCAAACTTTGATCATCTTGCGAATCCAGAAGAACGCTCACAATTTCCTCTGGACACTCAACCGCAGGCTTCTCAGCCTGGGGCAGATCCTCCACATCCGTAGGGGACATCGGTTCTTCCATGGCTTCAAGCAGGGGAACCTTAGGACTCGCTTTTGCCAACTCTTCTGCCACCGCATACGCGTCATGTAACACCATCGTGTCCGTCCTATTCCGACCCAGCTTTCTTGGACTCTCGCTTCCACGGCCATTACTAAACCTCGGAGGGCTGGCGCTCTTAGTGCGCGTCTCCACGGGCACAATATTGCTCCTGCGTGACCACTGACCTTCTACCGACACGCTCTGCTCAACAGCAGCACCGAGTAGACGCGGTACCGGAATATCGTGGCGGTCGTCATCTTCGCGGTCGCTGTCTGAATCTGCACTGGATGGTGTGGGTATAACGAGGAACTCGGAGGGGACGAGGTCAAATTTGGACGTGAGAGCGAGGAAACGGGCGTAGAGAGAGGATTCAGCTTCGGCTTGTTCAAAAGCTTCGCGGTGGTGGAAATACGCGTGGGCGAAGATCCGACCGAGTCGGCGGGCGAGAGACGAAAAATGTCGATGGGAGGATTGAGGTATTTGGATGCTTCAAAACCGTTGGATGAAGAAAGAAATGATTAGAAAAAGGCTTACCGTGAAGGGAATGCACGTGGCGTGTTGAGAAGGGCAGTAGCACTGTCTAGTGTATGCAAAATGTAGTCAATTGCACAGCATTGCTGTCGATAGAGATGGTCAGAAAAAGTTAGTGAAAGAAAGGAGCAATTTAAACTCACTTCAACATTTCCATCGGTTCCATGGGCTACACAGAGATATAGCCATTCGCCAGCTTTCATCTCAGGACACGACGCGCGCGTGCATTCCTGTTGTAGCATAGTTATCAAAGGATGAGTCAAGTCCTGCGCTAACCGTCTTATATTGCGTGTCAGCGAATACAACAACGAAAAAGAAACCTGCAAGCATACCTGAGTTGCTCGTAGACCCAGCAAGCCTCGTCAACTGTTGGTTCATTCTTCCCCCTCTCGTCATATTCACTGTCGTCACTCTTGTCCCCTTCAATATCAACTTCTTTTTCCTTTCCTGCACGCTTCCCAGGGAGAGATGTGATAGCTTCCACGTCATGAACGTCTAGTCGAATGAGCAGCGAAATGTATTCCTGTAATTGAAACGCGCTGTCCAAGGATGCTAATGATGGCAGGCTCTTCACAGGATAAAATGTCGAAATTCTCGACCCACGAAGCGGTCGCTGTGGTAGAATAGCCATGGTCGTTGTGATAGACGTTGTTGACGCCGTCGGAGGCGTCCTTGGAACGCGCCTCAATATTGTTGACCTGGCAGAAATTTGTCATTACGTAATTGCTAAGTGGCCGCTGTGAATTACAACCCTAATTTAGACTTCTTAGAAAAAGAACAATTACGAGAAAGGCTTCTCCAATAACTTATTTTCGCTTTGAGTTCGCCAATCCTGGAAACAATTGGATATGGTCAGTCAAGGTGTCTTTGTCAGGAAAGGCAGGCTTCGAAGCTCAGGATCTCTATTGTTGGGCGTCATCTGACCTCACTGGCACCATCGACCACGGACGGACCCAGAACCACGAGGCATACATGAGGTGCTCGATATGAATTCCCACTTCGTTTACGGTTCTGTCATGGGGTGTGACCTGAAACAGGGCTGCACTACATATATATTGTACGTATGTACAACAAACAACTCCTCATGATGCCCTTGGGAGTGTTAATGGGGGTCAACGGGTTGTTCACGGCAGCCCGTCGCACATAAGCATCCTGTTACACTTCTAGCTAAATTAGGTAAGGAACGGCGTTGGAGGGATTTATCACAAGATACGTACGGGCAATCGACTCCGTACTGCATGCTGAGTGTTCATTCTTCCAATTCTGGAGCGGCTGTGAACGTGTAAGGTCTTTATGGCTCTATTGACCCGACACAAGGTTTGACTTCCATTCAAAGCGTTTCTCGGTTCTCTCACCATGCTGTAAAAATGAGGCGTATCTAATGGTGCTTCTTTTAGCGCGCAGTGTCTAACTTTAAAAACTTTGGCAGCTGTTGAAAGATCTCACCTTACAGACTGTTGTTTATGATGCAGGCTGAACCCACAGAAAACCCAAATATCCTACGTTCCCCCACCGTAGACTCTGTCTCAGCTGAGAGGAATGAAACATCTCTTGAGCTGGTCGCAAATAACACTCTTGTGCAGAAGGAGCAACAGCCGACATTTTTTAAAGACGCAGTGTACTACATGGAAACAGTTGTCTTCAAAGTAGGCCGTATATATATGTGGTATACCATTTTTGTAAATATAATACATGAAATAGGTACAAGATCATCTCTTCAAGGTCCCAACGTATTATTTCAGGCAGAAAACGTCCTTCTTCGTCCCGCATTTTGCACTACTGGATGCTGAAGACAAGGTCGACGATGAAAAGTTCATTGAATTGGACGATGTCACCCCAGCTGAGTTTCGAGGTCTCCTCAAATTCATTTACCCGATCCAGTGGGTTCTTATAGCCTCTAAAATGACTTAATAACTCATCAAAAGACCCAGGACCAATTGTTTACGGGAAGTCCCGCCAGCTCCAACGACCGATGAGTGGATAGCTATCCTGAAACTTTCGACACAATGGATGATGTTGGACATCCGACGTGTCGCAATCACTGCCATCTCCTTAGCCAATGTTCGTCCTGCCGACCGTGTGGTACTTGCTCGAGAGCACAAGGTTGACTCCTGGTTGCGCTCTGCCTACCTTGAATTGGCAAAGACTGCTTCTTCTATGTCCCAGGAGGACATGGACAAGGTCGGGCTCGCAACTGCGTTTATAATCCATAAAGCGCGCGAAAGATACATGACCGTCACTGGTTACGCGAGGCTTTTGTCGAACTAGTCAAACGGCGTGAGCCTCTCACGGTTGATGAGTCTAGAACTCTCGGATTTGATACTGCGATTCGTCTCTATAGTGCTAGAGAGCGCAGGATTACCAGGCGCAGTGCAATGTCACCAGCCCCGTCCACAAAAGTCAGCTCCCTGATCAATCAAGAGTTAAGGGAAGAACTGGAGGCGTTGATCACCTACCAACCAGTGGAAAGGGCAATTTTAGCAAAAAAATACGGTGTTGTGGAATGGCTACACCAGGCATTCGTCGAACTGATGGAGAGGTCAGGAGCGATTTCCGTCTCAGAGGCTCAGGCGCTTGGTTACGAGACAGCCATCAGACTTTGCACTGCTCGAGAGACTCATACAATAAACACCCACAACTCTCACTTCGGATGGAACTCGGAATCCTACATTGGCGATGGAAATGTTGGGGTCTTCGTTGACGAGGAGCTAGCAGACGAACTCTCAGCCCTGCGTAGTTATGGCCCCGTTGACAGAGTCCTTATTGCGCGAGAGGCTGGGGTCGACGAGTGGCTTCAAACGTCGCTTAATGAGTTGGTGAGACGGAAGGAAATGGTGACAGATGATGAAGCCGTCACCCTCGGTTTAGACACGAGTATCCAGCTGTGCCGTTCTCGTCTGGAAAATATCTGGAGTTCCCCGTCGTCTTGGACAGATCCCCGCGAAATTAATTTCGAGTTCAAAGTGGAGTTAAATGACATTCAACAGGCGGGTGAACGTTACATACAGCCTGGTATTGTGTTGGAAGAGGAAAGAGTGTTGGAAGAAGAGAGAGTATCGGAAGAGGAGAGAGTATTGGAAGAGGAGAGAGTGTTTGAAGAGGAGAGAGTATTGGAAGAGGAAGAAGCACAAGATGTGCCAAGATTTCCTCAGGAGACCTTGCACTCGAAGAAAAAAGAAAAAGAAGAGAAAAAGAAAGCGAAGGAGACCTTGCACTCTAAGAAAAAAGAAAACGAAGGGAAAAAGAAGGCTAAGAAGACCCTGCACTCTAAGAAAAAAGAGGAAGAAGGGAAAAAGAAGGCTAAGGAGACCTTGCACTCTGAAAAAAAAAGAAAAGGAAGGGAAAAAGAAGGGTAAGGGTAAAGCGTGATTAATGGATATGGATTATGATTACGTAGTACTTCGTCACTTCAGCCCGAACACCTTGGTTTGTACTCCTGCTTTTCTTTTATTATCTATGCTCTCCAGTATTGCTTGTTTCCAAAATATATCGCTGTGCTTCCCCTGTGCTTAGACGTTTTCGAACGATGACTACTACTGGCTCCTGGCTTATGAGGAACAGAGCTAGAAACCGGAACCATGACTCGGAATGGAGCTTCAGTTGCCGAACGACACCTTACAATGCCTACTCTGACTCTGACTCTGATATAGAACAAGAGAACAACAGCTCCAAGGTCTCAGAAGAGGCTCGGCTCTTGAACGAACTTGATTTATCTGCCAGGGAAGAAACGGTGCAATACAAACCGAACCCATTCAGTATCGCCAAGATCAATGCTGCGTCGCGTGGGCTTTCTACCAAGGAAAGGATATCTAATAAGTCTCCTCGTACAGAGCGACCTTCCATCCGACCTCCTGTCGCGATTATCGACCGAAACAAGAAGAAGAAAGACGATAAGAAGATTCGTCCTGGCACGAGCATCCTAGATAAACTCAAGAAACAGTCGCAAAAAGCTACTCTTGACACTAGCCTTAAGAAAGCTGTTCCTGTGGCCTCATTTGGCTCGCCTGTGCAATCGAACGCCAGTGTCCCTATTTTCAATTCATCAATATCGAAACCATTCGATTCCCTTCTAACTTCTGATGTGGATGTGGAGGTATCAAGGCCGTTCCATGCCGTCGAAACAAATAACGTTCCTGCTGCGATGCATATACCCCCATCTGATGGTCCAGCTCGTGTCATACATATGTCATCGACACCAGAATCCTCACAAATTACGCATATCACCAGTAACTCTGCACAAATATCCTCATCCGTCCCTCCACATGAAGGCTCCAGCTCTCACTCAGGCCCCCTTGAAGATGCGCCTCCCGCCACGATCGAAGACGCTTTTACTGAATCACAAATTACGCATATAACCAGTAACTCCGCACAAATATCCTCATCCGTCCCTCCACATCATGACTCTAGCTCTATCTCAGCCCTACTTGAAGATGAGCCTCCTGCCACGATCGAAGACGCTTTTACTGAAACATTTGCTGATATTGAACACGATACATTAAATGTGGCTTTACCGCAAAACTTTGACTCTGATGTTACTCTCGTCGATGCCGACCCGTTTGCTCCAAGTGCTCCTCTACTCCCTCAATCTCCTATTTACTCAGAAGATCTTCCGTTCGCTGGTCGACAAGGGTGCGATTTTCTCCCAAGCCTAAAATTCAACAGCCCCAGAACTCTCACTATGAAATCAACTTTCAATTCAAAATTGACGTCTATTAGATCAGCTGAACTTCGTACTCGCCCCAGGCCCGTGTCACTATCTTCGCCCCCGCAACAGCGACATGCTAAAACTCCCGCTCTATCTTCCTTCGCGGCCTCATCCGGCTTTATATCGGCCGTAATGTCATCTCCATTAAGACCTGGAGACCATTTGGGTCCTCGTGACATGTCCAGGATGCCCATTATTTCGTCTCATGTCGCCACTGATGCTTCTCTTGACGCCCCATTTTCGTATAAGCCTCTGAGAAAATTCTATGGTAACCTTAGTAGTCCAATTACCATGGGATATGACCGTTCGACCATACCAGCTCTCGTCCATCTCCCCGATAACGATAATTTAGATGAATCGGCTCCTTCACCGCCACACATCCACGAGGTTCAAGATGTACCGAATCGCTCACCTTTTTCTTCCTCCTCTTGCGCGAATCCACCTCCTTTTTCGAGATTTGCCACTCCGCTGCGTAAAATCACCCCATGCAAAACGATGAAAACATCGCAGCGGGGTGGAGCATCTCCAAGCGGTTCTGTAACAGGTAGGATTTATATCTTTGTCCTAGAATGTCGATTCCTTGGTTCTCTTCATACTTTTGATTTACTGAAATTCAGGAGACCACCTTGACGACTTTGAATATGACGTGAAAGGAAACCCAATAATACAACCCGAAGATAATTATTCTCATGCCTCCCAGGGATTAATGACGCCAACAGGTGTTTATTTCTCTCGTCGCATCTCTCTGTACCTGATCATCCTCTCTAATTGTAGAATCTGCGTGCGTTCTACCTTTAAGTCCCGACTCTGTCGTGTATTATCCCGGTACCAATCCTAAGCGCCCTCATTCACCTTGTCCGGGACCCGGGATGACCAAAGCACGACCTCGTCCGATGAAGGATGCGTATGACTTCTTATCATCGGATCCTGATGAGAACTGGGGCACACTGCCCATTAGAAAGAAAGTGAAGATGCCGTTGGTTTTTATTATTGTTTTCCTGGAAAACGTTCTCAGCCCGCCTAATAGTACCCCGAATCCTGCCATTAGGAGCAAGAAATTCCGTCTACCCAACCTAGGCCTTGGAAATTCCAAGAACACAACTTCATTGAAAACTGAAAAGACTGGAATGGAAGCTAACTCAGCTCGTCGCGTAATCACGTTTCTTCCTCCACCGCTGAAGCCAGCTTCAACGCACTTGGAATCAGACAGTAAGGTCGTACTTAACCGAGTCGGGTATCCTTCGCCCAGTTATCCAGTCCTGAAATCATCACCTTCGCCTATGCACGAGACGGGTACCAAGGCCTACAAACCACTCTCACCGCCACCATCCGACCCTCCTTGTGTCACCCCTGATCATTCTACGTATCATGTGCCAATCGAGGTCACAGAAGATGGAGAAGGTCAGAATGATGTACACACAGTTATCGATCTTCCTTCTATCGCTCGTTTATACCCTGACATGAAAGCGACATGGCGACAGGTGGGATCATTATTATTCACCTTCAAATCTTTGTTGACCATTTTTGCCAACTGTCATTCGTTGTGTTGCACGTAGCGCAGGAAGAGATTTGAAGAGATTTGGAATATTTTGGATTTGCCAAGTTGCGGTCGTGTTTATCGCGACAAAACGTCAGATATCGGACTTGATGAGAGAGTATCTCAGGAAATTGGGATTGTTGTATTCAAGGGAGCTGACAACGATGGTAACCATATGAATAACACGACATCAGAATGATACTATTCCAACTATGAGGGTTAAAAATAGACCCACCGTTTCCATACGTTCCCAATAGCGTCAGATACCTCCAATCCCGGTGCAATATTCAACGTCGAAGCTTGGTCTGTAAATAAGCACTATAGAATTTGGCGCGCCGCCCAATTCCGGCTCTGATTCTCAATATACTGTACAATTTACAGCAACACAACCCGGGACTTTGAATGGCTCTGACGTAGTTATGTGTCCGGGCGGGGAGAAGATCAGGTGAAGGCTCTTAACTCCCGGCCTATCACATGGGTCGCGACGCTTTCACGCGTCACTATTACGGGTCTCTGATGCATTCGGCATAAACGTTTGATGTTCACACGTTTCTTCAGAATCGGTCTTCATGTGGTTTCGTCACTATTAATGTTGTTGAATCACTGCTAATTTTCGATAGCAAGTTGCCAAGAATCTATAGGTTTTATCATCAATGAAGCTCCTCAATGTCGGCATCCATTCCTCCCCGGGCCTCTTCAAATCGTATGGTGTCAAGGCGTGTATTTGCATGATCTTCATTCTCGCAACTTCGGTGTTCACGAAGGCGAAGTGTCATCCGACATGCCAGGATACTTGATAAAGACAGTTGTAAACTAGGAATTGTCAAGGCATGAGATCCAGTCAAACGTTAACAGGACTTGCTACTACACTCACATGAAAATTACATAGCTAGTTCCCGACAGAGCATTGTCAGTAGGAAGACAGACCAACAGTGCAATTGAAACGGCTAGAGAACAGATGTAATAGAAGATCCCTGCATATAATTAGTTTCGGTCCCGGACGTTCTTAAAGATATTGCGCTACCGTCAAACTGAATAAGTCGCGCGAGCTCGCTGTGTGTATTCAAAATGACTCCTACTCAAGATGTCAAAAAATACTGAGCAAAAGAAGATATAGGACGTACGATCTTGATACGCTTTCCACAAACAGAGGACGATTATAACTATGTGCTAATAATAAGCTAGGGAATGCTTCATGGAAAGTGAGACGAGTGACCAAAGTCAAAGATAACAATGAGAACACTAGTAACGATAGGCTGGAAGAGAAACCCTCTGATATTTGGATCCACTTCGGCCGAGCTGCGAGTGCACATACTCGTCCTATACATTGAACTATGGGAACCTGTTTCTCCGCCGCAAATTTCGATCATAGGATTCGTGCGAATTTCGGGAGGCTCACCCAACTCATGGTCCATGTCGGCCAAGACAAAACCCGCAGTGAACAACATTGCGAAGAAGAAAGTTGCCAGAAATAATAGGATTTTCCGGTTACGACCCCACACCGTCCATGTCCGCAGGGCAAATATGACTGATGATTGCTACGCATGAGGAGAAACAAACAAAGGTTGAGTAAATACCTTCTACAATGGCTATACAAATATAGGCGGTCCCTTTGGAGGTCACGTTAATCATTCAAGTCATGGTAAGGACACCAGGAGCCTCACACACTGAATAACTGAGATAGATTTGACAGCTGACCTGGAGTACTATCCAAAGGACAAAAACGTGAGCGCGAATGCATCTGTGTTGTACAACATGATTCTGACAATATATACCAACTGGTAAGATTGCCATCGGCTGAAATCGTGCGAGTATATAAAGGGTCTTCGGTAAGGTCCACTTAGACATCCAAATAAAGGAGATTTCGCTTGAGAATGTGCATGCATAGTCGTATAACTGGGGAGGCTACAGGTTTGACGCAGAACAGCAGAGACAAGAGGCGACGAACGCATAACGTCAGGCAGGCTACTGTATTGTTGTTTAAGGGACGATTTGACTGGTGAGAGAGCTTACCCACCATTCATGCATTGGACAAAGAAGCGCTAGAGAGGGCTTGGAATGTATCCATCGTCAGGAGACATCTAGTCATTCGACTCACTGACAAAGCGGTCTCCGCTTGCTTATCGAGTCCAAAGGTTATCGTTGCGTTCATATTAATCTGAAGGACCAGTGCGAAGGTGAATGAAATGGGAAAAGAGCGGAGTAGACTTTGATCTTATGTGCAGCAATTCAGCTCACTTTAAAGGAGATCAATCCAAAAGAGTGTAATCTGCATAATGGAGATGATATTCGTAGTGGTAACCTCCGCAAAGCTACGAGTTAGGCCATGCGAATGATCGGACGAGCCAACCAGGCTTCAGTGGATGGTCAACAACTGAATGAACGCAACGGTCAGATGTCAGCGTTGAAAGTTCATCTGTCAATACTTATCACTGATAAAGGCGGAACACTACGGCATATCTGGGCGGCTACAGAGATATCACAGCCATAAAGATGAGTTCTGTCCATTCTATGATTGGGTCGCAGATAAACCACCTCATCACGGATCGTTGATCTTCTAGTGCGGTAATACGCTCCAGACTTCGGAGGGCAAAAGACGTCAACATCACAACAACACAGCAAAATATTTTTGCACAATCGCAAACAGATAGAATGTGGGCGCCATGGCGCCTCACCAGTGGTCCGTCAATAAATGGCTGTTGGCCGAAGCGTAGGTCGACCGTCGTCAACGTGGGATACTTCTCATTCAAGGGAACTTTCAGGGCATGATCCGAAGTTCTCTCGGGACTTTCCACAACGTTGCCCATCTCCGACCGTGCTTCATCATTTTGCTCATTATCGGTCAACTAGTCAAAGTTCGCTGTAACTGGCAATCTCATCTAGTACCAACTTTCAAGGAGCGAACGTTTGAACTTGTGCTCTTGGAAGATGGAATACTTGAAAACTCCTATTTCGCGGAATTCCTCCCCAATCAAGGTCTGAATGCTTTCGGCTCTGCCACAACTCCAATGATACTTTGTCCTTCTCTTTGCTCCTTGAGAATATTTTCGCTTCCTGTCAATTTATTTGGTTTTTTATGTCCATAATCAATGCTCCCCTCGTTTCTATCTCGTTGAGGGGTAAAGACACATTTCAAATCTGCTGTCCTTATTTTATATTGACATCTCAAGAGTACATTGCCCTCATGAAGGTGCATAAAGACGAAATTGTGCTCCGTGACACCAAACCCGGAAATATATTCATCAATGCATATGGACATGTGGTTCTTGCTGAGTTCGGTCTACTCATAGTTTCATAGTTTCAAGGATTTCCAAACGTTGGCCGAGAGAAAATTCTAGTTCTACTGCCAGTCATTTGCTCATGGAAATGACATTACTGGACCAGAGACCTCTGCACAGTCAGCCCTTTGTAGTGGATTCGATGTATGCATCCTTTCCGGTATGCCTTCGACTCTTGGTATCATATTTCGTAGTGGGACTACTACGATATTGTCATCGGCGTCAAGCCATTTTCGTCACCTATTTTCTCCAGATTTCCAATGACCTTTTTAAACTTGATTGCAGATACAGTATAAGGGTCTCTTTCACAGCCTTTGTCATTCGGAATCTGAACTATGTACAGATTTAATACTGTTAATTGTTCATCAGTACGCATTCGGTGTTAATCACTTTTGGTCGATTCAATTCGAGTCCATCTTCAATCGTGAGTCATCTTCATTTTTAGTATTCCAAATATCATCCCAATCGACTTTTTCGATCACATTTCCCAACCTTCGATTGCCATGCATTTCTCCAGCGTGAGCAGCTGACAACCCGACAAATTCGTATGACCTGAAGCAAGCCGTCGCCTGCTTCGCAATTATTTTGTTGGAAAACTCGCATAGCGATACTCCGAGTCCAGTAAGTTCTAGATCCCATACACTGGTTTGCATATGAACCTACGCTCACCTTGATCCAGCTATTCTTCGAAACATTTATCTCCATTTCCAGAATCCGTCTCCGATTCACCATTTTCCTTTCCCGACTCAGAATCTAGGCTCGATTCCCAATCATTGCTACCAACATAAACCTCGGCAATGACATCCTTGAACTCAGCTAGTACTTGATTGTCGATTTTCCTTGATTCCTCCAATGAAATAGACTCTAAGTGCAGACCCATGCTCTTCCGAGACCTAAAGCAGCTCATCATCTGCGTCGCAATTGTCTCCCCTGGAAGACTTCCAGGTTTGTGTAATGCCCACCCAAATGTTACAAGTATCTTCAGTGCTACAAAAGACGGATGAACGCGAGTGATACCATGAGCAACTTCCACTCCACCAGAAAGTACTTCAAGTAGGGGACATTCATTCGATCTAACGAAAAGTTCCTCGAGGAGTGGAAGATCGCCAAACATTATCCATACGTTCTTATTGAGCTTGAAATCCTCGATCTCCAGATGTGTCAACTGATCTACCCGAAGTGACTGCCAAAATGCATTCCCAAGTGAGATAAGGAATTCGCCATGCCTCCTCAAGTCGATTTCAATCCTAATTGTTGGCTCCTGGCCCCAACTGGACCCAAAGCAGCAGAGTATCTTTTCCCTCAGCATGAGTTTGACAAGCGAGCCCTCGATATGGTTCTGGACTCTCAACGCCAGCCTCTTCATGAAAGCGATAGAATATTCAAAATCGTGTAACATCGCGATTGGTGGTAAAACCGTGGGCTCAAGCTCGATGCGGGAGGCTTTGATTGAGAAGAGAACATTGTCGAAGAACAGAGCGGAACTGCGTAAATCGCATGACAGCTCAATGTGCCCAAGGTGTACCAGGTGAATTGGTAGTACCACATTCTGTATGGGTGGAATACCACCTTGACTGGATGAATCCTTGATTTCAGTGACACTGAGTGTCTCAATGAAGGGGGTCTGCGAAAGGATACCTAGGAGCTGAACCATTGAGGGTCTAAGGTGCGCTGGAATGCGAGAAAGGGAAAGCGTTTTAAGGTTGCAAAAAGTTGATAGATCCCAGTTCATGCTGCACCCTTCGAGAATGAGGGTTTCTAGCTTTGAAAATCCGACAATCATGTCGTTAGGAAGCACATTCTCTTCGGAGGGCTCGACCCGTAGTTCGAGATGTTCCATAGATGATGCAGCTTGTTTTGCCAATGTAAAGAGTCTTGCAGAGCCTTCCTTTGACTTCCTCTGTTTCCTCTGTCGACAGAAAGGGTAGTTGAAACCATGGTCCAAGTTACTCATCGCGAACTTCGGCCGAAGGGAAAGCACTTTGACGCGTGACAAATGGGACTTGAACACCTCCGCCAGCACAAAATAGGATGTGTGGACTTGTTGGGAGCTAGGCCCCTCAAACATCCCGTGATATACGACGATGAGGGAAGTCCCCTTTGAACGCTCAATCATCTCTAGTGCCCACATGGGATGGTGCATCGGTAAATTGGACCATAGGGCTGGTGTTGACAATGCGACGCTGCGCCAATAAGAGCAGACATGAGACACAGCTCTGATCCAACGCATTGGGTGCTTGTCAGGATACTGCTCTGCGCAACAATACCAGGGGTCGCTGTGCGCAATTTGAACAAGCTCGCAGAAAACGGTGGCAAGTGTTTCTGAGGAAATTCGGCATGTAACATTGTGCATGTTGTCCTGTTTTCTGTAGCGTTCTATGTTTACTTCGCGTGTTGCCATTGTGGTCAGGAGTCTGTTGAAAGATGCAGCCTGAAAGCGTTGGATGAATTTCAGAGTGACATGCAGATAACGTACCTTACATCTTCTGTGTACAAAAAGTCAACATGGTCAACTAAAAGAGTTTTTCAACCGAGCTGAATTATAAAGGATATCAAAGTTGAAAAAAATATTCGGATCTGGTGGAGCCACCACCAACCAACGCCAAACAGATGTGGTACGCATCAAATATTAGGTCGCAAAGAATTCCTATCGATTAGTCAAGGTAGACAAAAAATTGGAGTACAAGAAGAACATGAAATAAACACTCTCGCGATATCACTTGAAACAGGAACCACGGCATCACCTTTTTCTAAAGCATCTAAAATACTTTCGATGCTATACCCTTGGTCACCACATGCATGACATATTTGCGATGCCCGACATGCCAGGCTACTTCAACTTGAGCCAGGCCAAAACTCGCACAACAACAAAGACTATAGATGTAGTATACCCAAGATTGAAGATGTTCATGACCCATCCAAGAGCGGACGGAAGGACGAGATTTGAGGAAAAAAGAGACAGATTTGAATGCACAGTTAAGCACTTTCGAAACAAGAGATGTGGAAAAATAATAGTATTGAGTGTTGATTGTTTTGATGACAAGGCTGACACTTGGTTGGACATGTCGAGAGTCACTTTCTTGGGAAAATGGTAGAGGCATGCCATGTGATCACAGAGAGAAGGGCATCCTGGTAACAAGCAGTTTATTGATGTGCAAGTTCAAGAAGAATTAGTTAACGTTGAAGACAGTGGCCAGGAAGAAGACCAGCTACTCATGGAACAGACGCACATTATCTGGAGGCAAAAGTGTTCAAAAGAAATGGAGCGTATTGCATGGACATTTGTACGTTTGTACAAGCAACGGTAGTATACATTTACTGAATGACTGACTATATGTACAAATGAGTCATCTGAATACTATTCAGTCGAACAAAAACACACCTGTCGAAGAAACGCTTCTCAAGACACGATATGATACAATGTGCATCCCGGAAGGAATAAGGAAGAGAATCTCAATCAGAGCATGAAGTATGTCGGTTCAGCCTGTGTCAATGGTTAGAAGCGGGCAAGTCCACTAGTGGATCGTGTCAATTGGCTACCATTACATAAAGGTTGACAACTTCAAAGGGTCACTTACTTGAAACAAGAGAGATCCATGATGTTGGGAACATCCGAGTCAGCATAAAACCACTATTGATTTGACCCACTTTGCGCACAACACGTGATGCTCGGAAAACACCGACAACGAAAAAGGCGGGTGCACAAGGCAGATATAGCAAACTATAGGCCGATAACAGTCCTAAACACAGATTACAAAACCCTGACAAGGGCTCTGCAGAACAAGCTGGCCAAAGCGACACCCGACATTATACATGAAAACCAAGCAGGGTTCATGAAGGGGAGGAGCATCTTTAACCAGGTAAAAACAGTAAAACTCATGATCAACCTCGTCGAGGAGACCCAGCAAGAAGGAGCGATAGTGGCTCTCGACCAAGAGAAAGCCTATGACAAAATAAAACATGACTATCTGTGGAAGGTCCTTGAGAAATACAATATCCCAAAAAACTTTACAAACACCGTTAAAGCCCTATATAAATCAGCGGAAACAGTAGTCATGATAAATGGAGTGAATAGTACACCATTCAAAGTAACAAGGGGAGTGCGGCAAGGGGATTCACTGTTCTGCCTCCTCTTCAACATAGTGATAGAACTCTTAGCGACTGCACTAAGAAACTCTGCTTCCAAGTCCTGGGAATGAAGGAGAGGCTGGTGACGCTACTTTGATGAACTGGAGGAAATACTGGAAGGATGGTGTAAAGCATCAGGTGCTAGATTCAACATTGAAAAAACAGAGCTCATTCCAATTGGGCCATTGTCTTACAGGAGACAGGTAAGAGATACAAGACAGATCCACCTGGAAGATGTAGGAAATAAGATATGGGAGAAAATCAATATAGCAAAGGAGGGTGAGTTGATATGGATCCTGGGCTGTTGGGTCAGCAACGGGATAGAGCAAGGGAACCCATGGGGCCCAGTGATGGAGAAAGTAGAGAAAATGCTAAAGCAATGGGGCAACTCAAACCTGTCAATGAAAGGGCACCGCCACATAATAAATATGTTTGTCGGGGGCATAACCTTCTATCTCACAAAGGTACAGGGCATGCCTACCGACATAGAGAATAGATTGGTGAAACTGATAAGACGCTACATGTGGGACAACAAGACCCCAATGGTGAGATTGAAAGTCTTGTACAAGCCAATGGAAAGAGGGGGTAGGAACCTCCTTGACATTAGAAGCAGAAGTGAGGCCATACACCTCTCCTGGCTGAGAAATTACATGAAGTTGGGAGATGGTAGACCAGCCTGGGCATACATAGTGGATGAGCTAATAAGGAGAAATGCTAGAAAAACAGACAGGATAACAGACACACAAGATGGCCAGAACCAGATACTCCAAACCTGGAAGGCCAAAACTAAAAATGCATCAACCCTCCTTAGAGACATCAAGCTAATGCTAGAGGCAGGAGAAAGAAATGGAGTGAGGGTGTGGAACCACAACCTATCCAATGGAGCAAAGATGGAGATGCCAATGTGGCACTACCCTGGCCTGGCAACTGATATCAGAAAGGAGGACTGCACAAAACAAGGAAGACACATGAGGGATGTACATAGCATAGCAACAGTCGGAGATGCCTGCAAAATGATAGTAAGGCTGTTCAGCAACACACACAGGCAAAGCAATTATTGCACACGCACGCACTGCCATGAAGACACAACTAAGGGATGCACAACCCCTGACTCCTGCACAATATTTGTGGGACAACAAATAATGAGCCTAGAAGCAAACTGGAGACCAGGGTCAAAAACCCAGAGCGTAGAAGCTAGCAAGCAACAAGGCAGTAAAATACCAAAGAATGGCAGAAATAGATCACATATAGAATGCAGTCAGAGTCTTTATGGAAAAGGAAATGCCAGATGAACAGGACCAAACTATTCCCACCCAGAGACCAGGACCCCACAACCTGGTAGCTGTCTACATGGATAGCTCTTGTACACGGAACAGTGAGGACAATGCAGAAGCAGGGAGTGGAGTATGTTTTGGCAGAGGAGATAATAGAAACACCAGCAACAGGGTACTGGGTCTAGTTCAATTGAACCAAATAGGAGAAATTCATGCAGTCCAACAAGCAGCTGGAATGGTCAGAAATGGTATATTACACATAAAAAGCAATTCTAAATACACTATAGAAGGATTGACAAAGCATCTAAGTAAATGGGATGACATGGGCTGGATAGGAGTGAAGAATGGCCTGAGGCTGAGATATGCTAGAGACACGATGATGAGCCTCTTACCTGGCTCAACACAGAACACAGCATTTACAGATGCACCATACACTTGCCGACACACTTGCCAACACTTGCCACCTTCCTTGCCACATTTATTCCACACTCTTTGTGCACTCTTGCCACCTCCTTTAGCACACTCTTAGCGCATCCTTGCTGCCTTCTTCAGTACACTCTTAGCACTCTCTTAGCACCCTCTTAGCACCCTCTTGCCACCCTTCTTTAGCGCCCTCTTGCCACCATTCTTGCCACCACACCAACTCCTCCAGGCTCTTGCCAACATACCGCACCCTTACCACCAGCTCTTGCCACTTCTTACCACATTTGGACAGATTTGGCATG
>JAGGAT010000317.1:0-38661 GCA_017657195.1 Termitomyces sp. T70a
GCGGACAAGTCTGCCATGGAGCAACCAGTGGTCCCGGTTGCAAACAAAGAGTGCCTGGTAACCTGGGTAGAGGTTAATGGTCACCAAGTGTGGATGCTTTGGGATTCGGGGAGCACTACATCAGGGCTCACCCTGTCCTTTGCGCATGTCGCTGGGATTCGAGTGGCTGCATTGGCTACTCCAATCACCCTACAGTTAGGAACAATTGGCAGTTGTTTCATTGTAAAGTATGGTACACGAGTGACCATAAAAGTGCCGATGGAGTACAGCAATGTCTATATGGATGTTGCAAACTTTAACCAGTACAATATGATTATTGGCACCCCCTTTATGAGGGAACATAAAGTCCAATTGGACTTTGACAATGATCAAGTGATCATTGATGGATTGGCAATGCCAGCGCAAAGGCTGGGGTTGGATGAGGCTGATGGACGCCTGCGACGTTTCCGGACTACGGAAAAGCATTGTAATGATAAGGGTTCATGACTTGTGGCCAGCAGTGGGCCTTCCCCGAGTGGAGAACGCACTGAGTCTATAGAGGTACATGCTGGAAGCACTGTGCCACTACAGACTGGTGCACCCCTGGAAGTGAGTGAGGAGAGTGATACTCCTTACAAGAGGGGGAAGGAGGGCAGATCTGAAGAAGCTCAGAGAGCTTTGAAGCAACCAGCATTGGCCAGTGCCCTACCTCGACTGGTCAAGAGTGAGACTAGTAGAAAGATTTGGGACATGCCGGTGCCCAAGGCTGCGAGGGAGTGGGACTGTGACCCATGTATGCCGCAGGAGTAGAATCAGGTCATGAGAGACCTGAGTGCATGGGAAGCCTCCAAAAGGGTGAGGATCTGCAGAGAGGTATTCCAGAGTGCCTTCCCGGAGGAGATTTTGGAACCACAGGAGTTTTGATGGGCTCCTACACCAGGAGGAGAGCTGAACAATTGGCTCAATATCCCAAACAAGTGTGAAATTTGTCTGGCAGCACTATGGGAGAAGTACAAACTTAGTAATGTCATTCATATGGGACCCAAGGATCAACAGATTCCTTGGACTTGTAGGGAGAAGGAACGGGCTGTGGAGCCTAGGTTGATGCAAGATGATATCTTGCATCTACGGCAGTCAATGGGCGTTGGGAACGCCAAAATAACTTTAGGGGCATTTTGCACCCTAACTTCTATTGGTCACCAATGACCAATGTAGTATACATGGGTGAAGAGGCAAAGATCACCCACACTCATAAGTTGGCTGAGATGGTGTACTCCACTCAGTCTTACTACAGACTCTATCGATGGGTCCCATGAGGGATGCCCATGAACCCTGAGCAGGTACGCCTGCTCATACAAGTTACCAAGGAGAATGGTACCTCGATGACGCTTTGGGAGCGCATTCATGCAGCGCTCCTTCTCCAGGAGTTCCATAGGATCTCCTATTTCACGCACAGTATGCGGCAGGACCGGTCTATGTGTCAAATCCTTGAAGTAAACATGGCTGATGTTGTAAGCCACCTACTGTGCAACAATAGGCACTGGCTACCAGTGCTTCTGCCTTCACAAGTGTCGGCCATGTTGGGCTGACCAGATAATTCGACTTGTGGTGTGGGACTACCTCCAGTCCCCATTGAGCACCACTTCAAGATAGACCAGTGGGCGCAGTACTTACTGCACCATGGTCATCCTGGATCCCAGAACTTTGTGTCTGGGATTGCTATGGATATTGCTGGACAAGTCAGCCAAGGCGCTGTCTTTGGCTACATCCTAGCACGTGCACTGGCACCCACTGGTGCCCATGCTCATGCTGCATACATGAGAGCCTTTGCTCTTGTTGCTGCTCACCCACGCCTCTATGCAGAGGCTGTGGAAGCATACAATTGGGAAAGCATGAGGCCCTTCCAGGCCATCAATAACTATAGCTTTCCACTGCACAGGCTCCACGTTGAGCCTGGGCAAGTCGCTAATCTTGGTGATATAGAGGTGCTTTGCCACCTCCTTGCCAACAGGATTCCCCTTATGTGGATGGACTATGCATATACCTACGGCATATGCTACCTGGACTATCACTGGTCTAGGAGTGGTCTCCATACCGACCTCTTTGTAAGTGTTGACGATGATAGGCATCAATGCCTGGAGCTCTATGGAACTCCAGAAATCTTGCCTGGATATGACGAGTAGTATGAGCCCACCCCTGATGATTGAGAACACTTCTGCATACTCATTCAACTCTTGAAGGCCAAGGACCTCCAGCCACTTTCAGATCAAGAGTGGCTTTGGTATGGCAAAGATGCCAGGTTTATATATCTGGTCAATCGCCCAACAGCAGCTGTTCACACTGCTCAGGCACCACCATCTTTGGTGATGACCACGACTCCACCAAGGGGACCTGACAAGTTCCTCATGCAACCAGATCCACCAGAGGAGACTACACCTGACATCTCCTCCCCTATGCCCATACCAAACCCTGGTACTGTGTAGATGGAGACATTTACCGTGCCTCCAACCGCTACGGAAGAGTCCAACGATGTTGATGCCACCATCGTCACTTCATACCCACCCCCTGAGACAGGGTTTAGCGAGACTGCAACCAACGTTGCAGTTTCCAGGCTCCCAGCCAAGGTGACAAATCACCCTGTAGCCTCAGATCTCCTTGCTTTGGTCAACACTGAAGCTGTGGGATGGGATGAAATGACAGCTGTAGCGGAATCTGCACAAGACCTTATGGACGTAGAGGCCACTTAATGTGGTCTCTACAGTATTCCTGGATGGATGGGAAGGGACCTTCATAGGTCCCTTCAAGTTGCTATATTGTGCTCTAATTGAGACATCATAATGCGAAGTCCAAGCAGCACGAGTTGCACATATGCACAACTTGCAAGGCAGGGTGCAAGAGATATTAGCCTCTTGCCCTCCCTGCCTCAGGCTACTAGAGACCCCTTTGAGGTTCTCGGAGAGCTTCTAGTCGCTCTCGGGGGCCTCAGTCTTGCGCCGCCACCCTTGAGTGGTGTGATAAGACCGAAGCTGCCTGCTTGGTCTCCTCTGATCAGCTGCGTTCACCGCAACGCAGCTCTGTTGTATCCACTATAAGGGAACTGTTGAATTCCCTAATAGCAAACTTCCATAACTTGCTAGAGGAAAACTTCAGCGGCTAGAGAAGAACTTGCAAAACAGACAGGATGCTATCTCCCGCCCTATACTCTGTGTCTTATTTTATTTTATTTTTCTTGATGAGACCCACTATGGTCTCATTTGTTTTTTTGTTGATTAATTATTCAATGAGACCTGTGATGGTCTCATGAGGGGGGTATGTAACGGATCATGCTCATTACAGCACTGGTATAAAGTATTATTACTTACTTATTATGTAATTGCTATATAAGTTGTGAGGTTACTTATGTAACCTCAAGTAGTCTTTTTTGCACAACTGTAGCCAGAATCAATTGATAGGTTCTGACTTATGGTCTCATGCGTGAAAGGCTCAGTAACTGCGTTACAGCAGTTTTCAAATGCATATGCCTTGCCATAGGTGCAAAGGTGCATATAGTATCAAGAGCACCAATGATGGTGATGTAACATGGTAATTGAGAGAGTCAGCAAGAGTAGCAGCAAGAAAATAGTGCTTAGAGGGTAATTGCAGCAAGAACACAGCAGAATAAACATTGGCAACTTATAGTTTAAGATGCACCAAAAGAAATCTGAAGTGTAGGGTGATCAAAGGAGTTTTTTCCAATGCTGCTACTAACAAAAAAAGTAAGTATTTATACAAGAAAGAGTTTGCCATTGCCATTGCGTTAAGCGGTGCTAAAGGGTGGTGAACTCAAAAGAATGTAAGTGAATGCCACAAATTAAACTATTTAATGTAAAGTCCACAATCTAGCTGTCCATACCATGTCAGCAAATGTCACTAAGTGATGTCAAGCACCAAGGTGAAACACCAGCTGTCTGTCATAGAAAATCTTTATCATTCTATGTTGCTAAGTGCTGCCATTGCTAAAGAACATCAGTTCTTATCATTCTTGATGCTATCTATCACCTATCAATCTGTCATGACCCACCCATCCCAGCACTCATCTCCCAGAACTCCAACCTCCCCCAGGGCTATCCCTAGCACTTCCAATGCCCACCAACCATGCCCTCTCTCATATGCCCCACCCACAGCATGCTGCCATTACACATCTCTCTGAGCCATCATGCATCACCCCAGGACATCATGAAGACCTTTCAGCCATCATACAGATTACTCAACTCCCGCATGGATCACTTAGCTATTATGCTGATGAGCCTCTGGCTTGGCTCAGCACAGAAACTGGTAAATAACAAAGTTATGAGCATTAGTTATGACGACACCATGGGAACAGCATGCACCTGGAACATGCCAGTAACATACTTACCGCTTTCTTTAATAAAGTCTGAGCCTCTTGACAATAGCAATTATCTAGTATAAATACTTCACCTTTTGTAGTAGCACACCAGCAATTTATACCTCAGTTCACACTCCTTACACTTCAGATTTCATTGGCACCCTCCTGGATTGCCAATGGAACTTAAGTCTTTCCTCAATTGCTCACCTCATGCTTGCTTCTCAAAATCTTGTGCCTTGCACCTATGGCAGGCACTCATGCTTAGAATTATGCTAAGCTTTTGTTATACATCTACCGCCTCCTTTTTGTGAACTTTAGATTAACCCTTAGCTTGCACTCTTCTAGTATCTACCCCTTACTGCCTTGCACCAACTGCCTTTACCAATCCTCCAACATACATTTCTCTAGGAACCTTGGGTTCACCCAGAGCTCTTGTTCTACCAACAACCACTTGACGCCAATGACTGCCACTTCTCCCACACTCTTGCCACCTGTTTTGACAAGTTCTCTGAGACCTGCCTGGTACTTCCTCGTATAACTTAGCATGCCCAATGCAAAACAGTGGCTAGTGTCTGTATCTGTGACAGCATTAGTTAACTTTTTGTGTATCATCAACACATTATGCCAATTGCCAGATGCCTGAACTGCCATTGATCTCGCAGTCTGCCCACATGACCTCTTCAATATAGCTGCTCTCTGCTCCACTGCTACACATAGAATCCCTGAATCTGCCCTGGAACCCTTCTTAGACAGTACCTCTTCCTGCCTGTAGTACATAAAGACCATAGTTAGCTTCCATGTATCTTAGTCTTGATACTGACAATAACAACCTGTGTCTCTGTTCATCTAAATCTCTGTCTGATTTCCTTTTATGCTTGCTTTAATCTTCTTCATGCTTGCTTTGGTCTCTTATTCCAGCACACGCCTCATTGACTAGCACACACTTTACTCTATTAACTCAATTTCATCTCATTACTGGAAATCCCCCATTGACTTGATGCCCCACCCTCAGCTCAATTCCAGAGCAAGCCCTTTAACCCCAGGACTTACTCTTTTGCTTTCTCATGCTCCAAAAACCATCCTGGAGCTTTTGACACCATATTGATGTGCCCAAAATTTAGCTAATTGCTTTCCTAGTAAGCTGCACTAGACAGTAAGAGGTTGGTGAATGGTAGATGGAACACGGTAAGCTTACAAAGCTTCTATTTCCTAGCCATTAATGCTAAGTATGAATGTCAAGAGCATGAGGTGGCAAGCAATGGTGCTGGCAACAAGAGCATACCTGTATGGTACCATTAAAATGTAAGGCAAAGAAGGTGCTAAGGGCTTTAG
Source organism: Termitomyces sp. T70a (assembly GCA_017657195.1). Classification (NCBI taxonomy): domain Eukaryota; kingdom Fungi; phylum Basidiomycota; class Agaricomycetes; order Agaricales; family Lyophyllaceae; genus Termitomyces; species Termitomyces sp. T70a. The sequence goes on from JAGGAT010000317.1 coordinate 5,678, forward strand.
CACAGACAAAGTAAAGCAAGGCTACTAATTGCTTAGTGCCTCAAGTAGATTTAGAGATCTGAACTGTGGGGCAAAAGGTGCTCAGTGTGATTGGATGATCTGCTACTGACAAAAAGTAGAGTATTTATAGTAAGTGAAGGCAGCAACTTAGTGAAGGGTTGGCAACAACTCTAATAGTCGCCGCTAATGAGAATGTAAGTAAAGGTCTGTTAATAATACTATAAGCAAGGTAAATGCTACTCAGAGATGGTCATGTAGGCAGCTAGCTAAGGCCTGCTGCCAAGTAACATGCAAAATGTCAGTCTTATGACAGGGTCATGGCAAAGATGGGCAGTAAATTGTAATGTAGCATGTGGTGGCAGTGACAGAAAATGCCAGCTGTTAATCAGCTGTCATCATTAAGTCAAAAACAAGCATATTTGGAATCAGACTTGAAGAGGAAAGTCAGGCCAGCGGTGATTTGCTGATGGCGGTGGCAACTGCCGGTGGAGTGTAGAGGTGAGATGCAAGGATGGTGGCATGACATTGATCAAACCTCAAGTTTTGACAAGGGCTGGCATGTGCAGATAGAGGGCATAATGCATTATGTGATCAAGATGTGTCGAGCTTGGAGCTGGTAGGAGCATGCCTTATGGAGAAGAGAGCTAGTGAGCTGGTGATGCCCATGACCTGCTATGGAGCAGGCAGCAAGGCTAGCTGGCATGTAGGTATCTGTAACTCAGTTACTGAGCCTTTCACGCACAAGACCATAAGTCAGAACCTATCAATTGATTCTGGCTACGGTTGTGCAAAAAGACTACTTGAGGTTACATAAGTAACCTCACGACTTATATAGTAATTACATAATAGCTAAGTAAAATAATAACTATAAGTAATAATACTGTATTCTAGTGCTGTAACGGGCACAATCCGTTACAGTATCTTACCATTGCTTGTATCTGTCATACTTGGCTGTGAGGATACAATGTTGCTGAATGGGAGACTTGTTCAAAGGGCAGTGCTGGAGTCTTGCTGCCTTAGCCTAATGCCAAATGGTGCATAAAAGGCTTAAAAATATGTTGAGCCAAACTGGGGGCCCATCACCGTCTATGTAGTTTGGCACTTGCTTGTGCCTCATAAGGTTGTTGCTTACTAGAAAAGGCCCCCAAGTCAGCAGAACCTGACACTTATAGAAAAGATTCTTGGTCAGCACTGACAAATTTTAGTCATCACATCAATTTTCTGGGAGTTGTTGCATTATAAAGAGATGTAACTGTAAATATAGGCCTTTCTAATTAGTAGTCCTTCATTCCCACCACTTCTACATTTATTACATTCTTCATTCTTGTCACTTTGCTGTATCAGCAGCCACACATCTATTCCAAAACTACTCTATATATATCAATCAAATGCAATAGTAATCACTTTCAAAGAAAATAAGGCATAGCAAGTTATTAGTAAGTTCATCCTCTATTTTTTCCATACCTTCATTCTCTATCCCTCTCAGTTTTCCACAACAGTCAATTTCCATTTCTTTGAGGATCTATCAGTTTATGCTGACAATGAAGGCTACTATGCAGACTTGAGGTAGCTAAGTGCATGAGTTCTGGTGTTTATGACTATATTTCAGTGATAATGCCCAAAGGTGGATCAGTACTGTAATGATTACAAATACTAGACCTGAATATGCATTGGGCATGCTAAGTTATGATGAGCCTGAGCAGAGTCCCAGAGAACATGCCAAGAGGCATTTATAGTGTGGCAAGAAGAGTTTGCAGATAGATAGAAGGGAACAAATGTAGCAAGGGTGTATGGCAATGCAGAGGTGCATCAACGCAGATAGTCAGTATCAGAAATGGATAATTTAGTATTTTTGTAGTGAGTTTGTGAAGAGTTTGTTTAGCATATCCAAATTGGATGCCTTGCCATATTTGCAAAGGCATATAAAATACAAAAGCACTAATAATAGTGACATAGTCAAAAGAGACAGCAAGAGAAGTGGCAAGAGGATAGAGCTAAGAAAATGCAGCAAGAACACAGCAAAACAAATTTTAGTGACTTGTAGTTTAGGGCATGCCAACAAGACATGCCAAAAGAGATCTGAAGTGTAGGGTAATTAAAGAGAACTCAATTTGATGATACTATTGACAGAAAAAGTAAGTATTTATACTAGAAAGAGTTCACCATTGCCATTGTGCTAAGCAGCACTAAAGGGTGGTAAACTAGTAAGAATGTAAGTAAACACCACAAATTAAACTATTTAATGTGAAGTTCACAATCAAGCTGTTCATACCAAGTTGGCAAGTGGCACTAAGCAATGTCAAGCATCAAGGTGAAATGCCAAGCTCTCTGTTATAGACAATCTTCATCATTCTATACCACTAAGCACTGCCATTGCTTAAGAACATCAGTTCTTATCATTTTGATGCTATCTGTCACCTGTCAATCTATTCATCACCAGCACTATCATTGATGGGAGAAGTTTGTTGCCATGCAAGGCTATTGGATGCCACCTAGAATGATTTAATTATGCTCACCAAGGTGACCTTCCTTCCAATGACCTCTATCTGTGACCCATCTAAGTGTCATACCTAGAAGGATTCAAGCAGTTATCAAGGCAAATGAAGGACATACAAAGTACTAAATACCAAAATTAGAGATGCTCAAAAAACTGTCCCAATAAGTGAATATTTTAAAATGGCCATTACTCTGTCAGTCTTGATTCAAATCACATAAGCCTAAATGCAATAGGTAGCTACAATGCCATGATATTTTACATGATTTAACCAGAATTATAATCCTTCATTCTAATGTCATCTTTCAAAAAGTATAAAACATTGGGACAGTTTTCTAAGCCACTGTAAGATCAAATAGCTAAATTCTTCAGAATAATATATATTATACTCTAGTAATTTAGCCTTAATTTTGCACTAACTTTAAGTTGTACATTGAGCTGTAGCATGAAATATGACCCTTTGAAGTTGATGACCCATCAAAGGTTTGTTGCTAAGTATTTATAAGCCAAACATCCATTATTTCTAGTACTTGGTCCATGTTCCCTTGGCCTTTACTACTGTCTCAATTCTCCTACTATGCTCTCAGAACTTCTGCTTTTCCTCTCAAAATCTAGACTGTATTTATGTAATTACACACAAAAAAATTCTATTGCATTTTGATGAGTTTCCTTCCAAATTTTCATTTGCTCCAGAAGAATCAAATTTGCAATCACTAGCACTGTGAATTTTAAGTGGCAGCTACCATCTCTTCTTCTCTGAAAGTGGAATTCCATGCACCCAAGTGGTAGTACAGCATGCTCCAGAAGTGAGGGATATTGATAGTACTTTCTTATCAACAACCTCCTACTCGTACAGCATTTGAAGGTGGAGAGAATGTAGAAGTAATAGTGCTGCCACTCCACACCGTGATATAGGCACAGTGCCTGCAGCCATCTAGAGCTATGATGATTCCTGCAACACACGAGGGACAAGCTTGAACCACAGTAAGCTTACTACTCCCTCACAACAGATTCACTAACAGGTGTATGATGCGGTTGCGAGCCAGGCTTAGAGATGCATGGTCTTTCCTTTATCCCGCACTCCTTCCCAAATTGCGACTCACGACATAAGACTATCTTGAGCAGGTTGTGTATATTTTACATACTCGCTGTCTCACTAGCGCAACGAAGTAAAGAGACAATAAACGATTCTTTCCTCTCTTCCCTTCTTCATCCTTTATTTATTCTTTTTTTTCGCTTTCGATTATCCAAGGATCAGCGAGGATTGTCAAAACCACATTGACACCGAAAAGCTTGTTTCTTCACTTCGCATTGCGTGCCACCATCCAGGAGGTATGTATAAAAGATCTCCAGGCTTTAGCATGATTGAAGCAGCCTCCGGGACTACATTCTTCCAGAAATCCGAGAATTCATCTCCTGCATCTCCTGCCTTATTGAAAACATCGACACGGGAAGTATTGTTCATCCCGGATGCTGAAAGATCCGTTGTCGCACTCCGTGAATCTTCACTGGATGGGAATGGATACATGAAAGCTGTTACGTGAGGGGGCGCCAGCCACACTGCCTTCCGACCAACCACCTGGACTGTGACAAGTCTTTAATCAGAAAATTAAGCATAATAAATGATAGAGCATCCACACCGAATAGGTTATGATATGGGTCCTGAGAGCAGATTCAGGTTAAACTTACGGAATGATCCTGAAGACAAACTTAACATACTGTGTGCGCAGGTGAGATTGTGCCTTTCGGTCCCAGCCACATATTTATAACCAGTTGTTCATCATTGCTTGGGGGTCGATAATTACAGAGGTCGGGTAAGTCCATTGAGGCGTAAACATAGTCAGGTACGATTATATCTTTCAAAAGTTCTGGAAACTGCAACGAGAGATTATGCTGGGCGAGATAAATGGTGTTATTCTGCATTATATTCGTAGAAGAGGGCTTGTCATCAAGATCGAGGTAGGCCAAGAAGTCATCCCATTTCATGAGCTTTTGCGTCCATTCCTGGGCGCGGTAATCGACTCCAATCTCAACGGGTACAACGCGTCCAGGCCCTGAGATAGATTGTAGGTATGCGGCTGAATGCCAGGGATGTTCCGCTAGGGCCGGCCAATTGCAAGCATAACCACGAATAACGAAGGGTGATTTGTAGCTTGTTCTTCTAAACGAAAGCAGAGACGGGGCCTTTGGTAATATCAGGACTTCAGACGAAGAGGTGTCTAGGTCCCAACGTTGTTCATGGTCATTGGCAAATATCGAGCGACTCGCCGTGACGTGGACATTGAATGGATTGATGGAGAGATAGGATCGCTGAATGCATTTAATAATAGATAGAATGAAGTCTAGACGCCCACTGGCTATGCCACAAGTAATGATAACAGTATCCAACCTTGCAATTGATTCAAGGGCAGTCATAGGCCCAAGGTCCACCAAGGACCTCAGGACACAGGAGTCAGTGTAAAGTCTTATCCACCCAGCCAGGGACTTCCTAGTAGTTTTTGAAGACAAATGTTTTCGTGATTCCGACGTCAGGGAGTCAAGAAGTGAGCAGTAGGACTGGGTCGATTTTCCGGCAAGAATTTCCTGCGCAATACTGGTGAGATTGTTATAGGCTGACCGACTACACCCCACAAGAGCTGAAAAAGTTAAAAATATGAGTAAGTATCACTTAGACATATAATCAGCTACCTCCGTTAAGAGGGTTGGTATCGTCGTTCAACTCTTTCACGAGAAGCTGAATGCACTCATGATACCAACCTGAAGCATTGAAGTTCATTTTTCATGGGCGAACCTCAAACCAGTACACCATACTAATTTAGGGAAAAATTGTGACAGTCACAAGACAAGTCACAAGATACAAGAGATTTAAAGGCAAGGCTCTCTGCGGCGACGATATTCCCCCAGTAAACAAACCAAAACATATCTTCAGCCGGCCCGATTAACCCCTTGCGGTATGACCTCAAGGTCGCTTCAAACTTTGGGATATGTTATCCAGAACTCATTCACTATGATATCTTTAGGTTGGACAGGCTTCTTCTTCTGTTGGACACTGGGTCAACGGTGTCCGTGAGGAATACTGCAGCCAAACAACTTGCTCAATTGGCTGCCAAGAGCGTTACAGGAGATGCAGCATTCAATGAAGAGGACTTGAAATTGAAACCTCAGTCTGGGGCGTTTGGGGAGCCTACAGCCTGGGCTGAGCTCATGGCAGTAGTAGCTCGAGTATGATTTTTTTTTTTGAATTTTCGTTTAACTAATACATTCTTCAGATAATCCCTTACCTCCATTCAAAATCTTTCGATACACGATCAGCCGCATCTGTAGCGCTATCACACATCTTCTCAATGGTTCCACTTTGGAAGCCCTCTTGCGACAAAGCAATTACTGAATCTTCGCCTGATGCACCTCATATAGCTCCAACTTTCCCAAACTTTTCTGTACAAGAACTCATACTTCACGGAAAATTGCTACTGGCATCGTCTGGCAAAGAGTTTACCAAACCAACTGGTATACTTTCCAGCGCAGCGGAAGTCAAGAAAGCTCGAAAAGAAGCTATGGGCCGATTGGGATTGGAGTTCCTCGACGGCGATGACATGGATCTCGACAAAGAATTTGCTGCAGAAGTTGAAACAGATGAAGGCGATGAAATGGACGTCACGTTTAATAAAGTACAATCCTCGGTTTACATGGTTACCGGCCACTAAACGCTGCACACAGGATGAACCACCCCGTTCTGCCACGCCAAGTGTTCCGTCACCTTCTGAGTCAACTGCGCCATCTCTACCTGATGCAGATGTTAACGTCTTGTCGGCTCGTGAACGAAATCGGCTCAAACGCAAGCGCAAGCCCGGTAACTCCGCCTTTGTATCGGCCCAACCACCGCCACAAATTGCTGGTGCCAAATACACAACAGTTCCTACAGGCTCTAACAATAAGTACGCGTATTCCCTTGTCATGCCTTGACCTTACTAAACATCCAGTAGAGCTCGCCTCATTTCTCCAGAGGACACAACTTCTTCTGTTTCTCGAACCGGAAGCCCAAAGCCAACTGTAAACGGAGTTTCTACTGAAAAGGTGGTCATTGACCCTACCAAAGGTGGAGCAGTATCTCCGAAGGTGTCACAGCAGTCAAAGGCGCTCGATGTCAAACCAGGTGTATGGGTGTGGGATGGTGTGGTCAAAATACTGGCAGTAGATTTGTTTAGTGCTGCTTGGGAGGTCAGGCACGGTGCTGCCATGGCTTTGCGGGAATTGCTGAAAGTTCAGGGACAGTATGGTGGGATGCGCGGTACGAACAGGATGTGCTACTTTCCCGACTGATCCTCATTTCTCTTCAGATGGTGCTTCGCCTTTGGCTAATGAGTACGCTCATGAACGCTGGTGTAACGACCTTGCTGCAAATCTTCTTTGTGTCTTTGTACTAGATCGCTTTGGCGATTTCGTATCTGACCAGGTACGTTCCCTTGACATCTCCCATAATCGACCCCTATGCCGAACCTCCTGTAAAGGTTGTGGCACCAGTTCGCGAAACTGTTTCTCAGACTTTAGCATCGCTGCTCATACATATGCCTCGTCGTTCTCTTGCACGCGTACATTCTATCTTTCTCCAGATGATCCAACAAAATTTTGTAATACCACCAAGCCATTCTCGGCCTCGGAAAGGTGATGACACGAACCATGTCTGGGAAGTTAGGCATGCTGGCTTATTAGGTTTGAAATACGAAGTTGCAGTGCGGGGAGACTTGTTCGAGAGACCCGATATCAAACAGGAAGATATGGACGTTGATGACTCTGGAAAGGAAGTGTTACGAGGAGTTGTTGATGTTGCTGTCCTGGGGTATGTAGATCACATGTCCTGCAAACATACGTCTGTTGAACTTATACATAATGCCGCAGTCTAGGAGATCCAGACGATGATGTTCGCTCAGTTGCGGCATCTTGTTTATTACCTGTCGCGGGGCATCTCGTAGAGCAACTTCCTGAATCGTTAGGTCAGGTTCTCCTCGTTCTGTGGCGCTGTTTACGCAACATGAAGGATGACCTCAGTTCAAGCGTCGGAGCTGTAATGGACCTTTTAGGTCAGACCTCCTGACTTTGATACGTGTATCAATTGAACACTATTGTCAGGCAAACTCGTATCGTATGAAAAAGTCATAATAATCTTGGCAAATGATGCGATGTCGTATGTCCTGTTGTCACCGAATCCGTTCACGGGAGCTGCTCAACTTCGATTTAGGTTACCACTTACGACTCTAGCTCCTACGCTCTTTCCCTTTTTCCGACACACGATACCAAATGTACGATTGGCAGTTGTGGCCACTCTCAGCTCATTCATGGCTGTCTCTTCCCTTTCGAAAGAATGGATAGATACCCCATTCCTCCGCCTTCTGATTCAGAATTTGATCGTGGAGGAACGCTCTGACATCCGTGATGCCAGTTTAACTGCTTGGAAGACGGCAATCTCAATCATCGCCGCTGATCCTGCATGGATGTGCAGGGTCATTACTCAGGAGCTTATCCTTGATTGGTATGCTGTTGTCATGACTCCTTTGGGTGTGCCGTTGGACCCCACGAAATTCTACCACGCGGTAATTACGGCAGATGGTGGAGGACCACTTGAACGGCATAATGTTGATAAGAACATGCTTACCCAAGATCCCTCCTTGATCACGCCTGAAATCACTTTAAAAGCTAGAATATCTACTGCAACAGCATTGGCATACTCAATCTCATTGTGGCCAGCACTGGTAAGTACTCCTTCGCCATCAGGTAATTTCCTTCTCGCTAAAGATTAAATGATTTCAGAGAATGGAAGAGCTTTTTAAGCCTATCCTCACACATTATCTTAGTTCAGCAAGCATGCTACAAAAGTTCCTCGCAGCTGTCATTGCAGAAGAATGGGCAAGGCAGCACGATTTGACTTCTTCGTCCAGAACACCTCTTATTGACGAATCTAACCTTGCCAAGGAGATCAGCCAAAAAACATTGATTTGGCTTCAAGAAACACCCCCTGCTTCTTACCATGAAATGGCCTTCAGTCTCAGCCGGATCCATATTGATTGCATTTCACTACTTCAGGCGTTTTCAGTTGAATGCAAACTCCCACTCTCCTCGATACCTTTTCTAGGGAGTGAAGTCGACACTACGGGGACTCGTCCAGGATGTTTCACCATTGAAACTGCACAGAACGCCGTAGGGTCCATGTATACAAGACTTAAAGATAGTTTGGGTCGTACAAAGAAACGTGAATTGCTTGTGATCGCGGAAAGGCGGTCCAAAGTGGTCGCCAACATTGATCGATATATTGAAGTCAAAGCACAGCATGACATTCGAATAGCAGCTGCGTTTGCTTCCGCTTTTGTTGCCTTTAAAAGTACGCCGGACAAAGTTAGCCCTGTTGTTAAAGGAATTATGAATGGAATTAAAGTATGCCTTTTTCCCTATACGAGTCATACATCTCCTCTAATTTCCACCGCAACAGAATGAAGAAAATATAGACCTTCAAACCCGCTCCGCTGCTGCCGTTTCCTCATTCGTCAAGTTTTGTGCCGAACGTAACATCACACAGCCGCCCGACAAAATCGTCAAAAACCTATGCACTTTCCTTTGTCAGGACATAGAACGAACGCCAACTTTTGGCTATGCGCGCAAAATTACAGAAGGCATCCTCTCTTTCCAAAAGTCCCCTTTGATATCATCAAATGGCAAAGTCCCAGACCAAGACTCGGACAAAGATAAACAAGAAGAGACTAACGAATCAACGAAAACTCAACTGGCAAGGCGCGGTGCGAAGTTAGCATTTGATCAGCTTTCTGCTACATTCGGTTCCCGCTTGTTGCATGTGATTCCCAGCATGTGGCAGTCAATGGCTGGAGGTCTGCTCACCACTTTCAGGACTGGTAATAAGATCTGTTACTACTTCCGCTAAACTACTTATAGAGTTCTTCACTAGAGTCTTCAAAGGATTCGGATTTGCTTATTGATCAACAATTTGGTCAAGATGTGATTGACTCGTTGAGCGTCTTGGAGGCCGTTGCTCCCACGTTTCACCAAGACCTTTGGCCAAAGCTTTATGAACTTTTCCCTATGTTGGATCTGGCTCTTCGGAGTCGGTTCGCCATCATCAGACAGTCTGCTGCAAAGTGTTTCGCGACGATATGTGATGTGATGACTTCGGATGCGATGCATTACGTAGTGGAGCGTCTTATTCCCCTGATTGGTGATCCCGTTACTCTGGCTCATAGGCAAGGCGCGACAGAACTTGTTTATCGCAAGTATCCCGATTTTTCTGACCGTAACACGGGTAACAATTATCCTTAGACATTATCCACCGTTTAGATATTAAAGCGCTACCGTACGTCATCTTCATGGTGGTTCCCATTCTGGGAAGAATGAGTGATGCAGATGAAGACATCCGTTCCACGGCAACCAATACCTTTGCTTCACTCGTGAAGATGGTACCATTAGAGGTCAAACGATTCCTTCTTTCCCATTAAAATATGCTCACCACAACTTTTAGGCTGGGCTACCTGACCCCCCAGGCTTCTCAGAAGAATTACTGAAGAGACGCGAGACGGAAAGACAATTTTTGGTTCAACTTCTCGACGGAAGCAAGGTTGAGCATTATACAATACCAACTTCAATCAAGGCCGAACTTCGAAAGTATCAACAAGATGGTGTCAACTGGCTAGCGTTCCTTGCGAAATACCAGTTACATGGCATCTTGTGTGATGGTGCGCTCTGCATACCTTTCCTGAATCCTTCTGACCAATCTAGTTCTCTTTCAGATATGGGGCTGGGCAAAACATTACAATCAATCTGCATCTTAGCCGGGAAACACTACGAACGCTCTCAACGTAACCAAAAAGAAAAGTCGCTTGACTCTGTTCACCTTCCCTCCCTTATAGTCTGTCCACCCACACTTACCGGCCATTGGTATTACGAAATTCTGAAATACACCGAAAATCTCCGCCCTGTTCTGTACACTGGCAATGCTCGCGAACGTACGAGACTTCTATCAAGGCTGAAATCGTTTGATGTCGTGATTACCTCGTATGAAGTCGTTCGGAATGACATTTCAAACCTTGAGGGCCTCAATTGGCTCTATTGCATCTTGGATGAAGGGCACGTGATCAAAAATGCGAAAACGAAATTGACGAAGGCGGTGAAATGCTTACGCGCACAACACCGCCTGATCCTGTCTGGAACTCCTATCCAGAATAACGTCCTAGAGTTGTGGTCTTTGTTTGATTTCCTGATGCCAGGGTTCTTGGGTACCGAGGCGTCATTTAACGAACGCTTCAGTAAGCCAATACTATCAAATCGTGACGGCAAGGCAAAGAATGGCGAGGCTGGTAAATTTTTTTTTACATGGTATGGATTCAACTCAGCCCCTGATGAACTCTCTCTGAAGCTGCACTGGCGCTCGAGGCACTGCACAAGCAAGTTCTACCATTTTTGCTTCGTCGACTCAAGGAGGATGTCCTCAACGACTTGCCTCCAAAGATAATACAGGACTATTACTGCGAGCTCTCGGATCTACAAAAACATCTTTATGACGACTTTTCTCAATCAAAAGCACGCATTTCTGCTGAAAACGCTGTTCAAGCTGGTCAAACAGGACACCAACATGTCTTTCAGTCGTTACAATACCTCCGTAAACTCTGCAATCACCCTGCGTTGGTACTCACTAAGGATAAAGAAGCCATCAATGTCGCTTTGGCACACGTTGGGGGAACCGCCGAAGACCTCAGCGACATCCAGCATGCACCTAAGCTGCTTGCATTGCGGTAGAAGTTTCTTTCTTCATACCGCTGTAATAATTATTCACCTCCCTTTTAGTCAACTGTTGACGGACTGTGGTATTGGTGTCCCTTCTACCGTTCAGGATTCTACTAAGAGCGAACTAATCGATACTGTGGACAACAGCGGCAGTACATTTTCACAACACCGTGTTCTTATATTCTGCCAGATGAAGCAGATGTTAGACATAATCGAGAACGATTTATTCAAGAAGCTCATGCCTACAGTCACTTACATGAGGCTCGATGGCAGTACAGAGTCTAGTAAACGCCATGCTGTGGTGCAGACGTTCAATTCTGACCCCAGTATTGACTGTCTCTTACTCACCACACACGTTGGGGGCCTTGGCCTGACCCTGACTGGTGCCGATACCGTCATTTTTGTTGAACATGACTGGAATCCTATGAAAGATCTACAAGCAATGGACAGGGCTCACCGCATCGGTCAGAAGAGGGTCGTTAATGTATATCGCTTAATCACCAAAGGCACTTTAGAAGAAAAGATAATGGGGTCAGTCAAATGTGTCACGAATCTTCGCTTGCTGACAAATGTTAGATTACAACGCTTCAAACTGAACATCGCAAATTCTGTCGTTACCCAACAAAATTCCGGGCTCTCTTCAATGGACACAGATCTGGTGCTAGATTTGTTCAGACGAACGACAGAGGACGAGGATAGTGCAGTTACTGCGAAGAAGGCGAAAGAAGTGTCAGGACCAGTCAATCAGAAGAATGTCTTGCAAGGTCTGGAGGACCTCCCCGCTGAGCATGAGTATGAGGGATTGGATCTTTCAAGCTTCATGCATTCTCTCGGGCGGTAATCCATTTCTAGTTACGGGTGATACAGCTACTATTATTATTCCTTTTCATTTTTCCACGCATAATTCGATAGATAAATTCAAGAGTAATATAATACACAATGGACACAATGGAGATAAACTGTAAGTAACTGTCATGATCTGATATAGCCGATATATTTCTTCATGATCATGTTTTCCTATTCTATTTCCCTACTTCAGTCTCAGTTTTGCTTATATCGCCCAAACTCCTTGCTGTTATCACACTATCTCTCAGGTCTCCCATTGTTTTATCACAAGGACAGGTTACCATTAACACATGATTACATACAAACAAGTATCAAAGCCCGTGTATTCAATAGATAACTTGAATTTTGTTGTTGTTGTTATTGTTTTTTCCATTTAAGTGACATCTTAACATTACAACAAAGTTCCTCACTCAGCTAAATGTCCCTAGCTCATTGCAGCCAGTGCTGTCCTTGCTGTTTGTTAGATCCCAGATAGTATACCTAATGCTAATGATTATACAGACACAAGTCATTGCCTATTCCTCAGTCTATATTATAAGTGACTGTATTTCTGTACCTAATGATACACAGACACAAGTCAGTGCCTATTCTGGTAGGTATAGTTAATATCAACATGTACCTGATATGTGGAATGGTAAGCTCACCCTCAGTCTGTATTATAAGCAACTGTGGGTGTCTTACTGCAGTTGGTGAATATATATATGAGGCAAGTCCTTTGTCCATTTCATCACAATGAGATGTGATATTAGCAAGGGTATTGTGATGGGGTGACATGATATAAGCTGCTGTTTGAGTACCTGACTAAGCATGTCTTCACAGATCTGGGATCCAATTTTGACTTAATTAGTCCTTTGGCACTTTTGGCCCATGCCAGGCAGTCCCAAGGCCTGAGATGGTCCACTCATTGCCATTGGCCAGTCCAGGATTTATTAGGGATGATGTCAGGATGGTGGGATGATGGGAGTAAGTTCCTGCCTGATATGGATCTGAGCAGCTGCCACCTCAGCCCATAGTTCTTTAGGTAACCCACTCTCAGCTAGCACACCATGCACACCTTCAAGAATAGTTCAATTTGCATGTTTGGCTACTCCATTTTGTGTGTATGCATAGGGTGTAGTGACCACCAGTAGGATACATGTGTAGTGAGATACATAGACCAATTTTCATTTATCCACTCCCATCTAGCATCAACTCTGACCTCCAGTAATTTTTAACCTGTCTGATGTTTGGGCTCCTTATGGTAAGTGGTGAAAGCTGTCAGAGTGGTTGATGCATCTTTTCTTGTCAAGAAGTATACCACTAAGTGTGATGAACCTCCATTTACTGTGATCATTATATAGATTGCCTTTCTCAGTGATAGCATACTCAATGGCCCCATATATCCATATGTACTTGGTTATTTGGGGCATCCTCTAGTTTGACTATTGCATCATATGGGCAAGCTGCATGTTTCCCATTCATGCAGTCCTTGTGTAACACGTGGTTACAGAGCCTCTCATGCACTGAGCTGTAAGTCAGAACCTATCTGTTGATTCTGGCTACAGTGGAGGTTACATAATCATAACCTTGAACTAAATACAATGACATATCTATGTATTAGATAATAGTTAAGCTACAATTAATGATTATGACTATGTAGGCTGTAACAGCATGCCATCTATTACATACCCCCCTCATGAGACTATCTAAGGTCTTATTAAATGAGTACATAATTATAGATGCTGGTGGGCATCAAGAATAATAAAAGAGTAGTCGGGCAGGATAGAGCATCCTGCCCAGGCACTGTGAGTGGAGTACTAAGGTACTTCTCATGCCATACATGCAGCATTGACAATCCTAAGGGCATGCTATCCTAGCCAGTAAGGTGATAGTGGTTAGGTCTAGGAAATGGAAACAAGCAGAGGCCATCAAAGCTACTGCAGCCTGTACCCTGACATGATGGCAAAGAGACCATAAGAGGTCTCTAGCACATCTGACCCAGGATAGGTAGAGGTTATAAAGTCCTCTGCAGCTGACAAATTCAACCCAAGCATGTAGGAGCCATAATAAGGTCTATACTATCTGACACAGTAACAAGCAGAGGCCATTTAAGGGGGCCTCTACATCCATCTGATCTTGTGCAGACTTCTCCAAGGAAATCATGTCAGCTCACAAAGCTGCTACAGCACTAGCCATAGCAGTGTGGGCTAAGGTGGTAGTGGAATCTACCTCCTCAGCTGGGCCTGGAGGCAGCAATGTTGGCTGTGTCCTTTCTAGGCCCCAGCTCACAAGGCAGGTCTGACATGATAGCTGGTACATCAATATCATCAGACACAGTGCTGGAGGTTGCCTCCATCTGCTTGGAAACAGCACTGCTTACCAAGATGGTGGAGGAGACCACTCTGGTGGTTTGGACTGTAATAGGGATGAGTCAAGTCCCATTAGGGAGTCGTGGTCACCACCAGTTGAGGTGGTGCCCTTGCAGCTTCAATAGCTGCTGCTGACTAGTTTGCCAGATATATAAACTTGGCATCCTTGCCATAGCAAAGCCACTCATGATTTACAAGTGGCTGGAGGTCCTGAGCCTCAAGGATTTGGATGAGAACACAAAAGCACTCTTGATCATCAGGAATGGGTTCATACCATCCATTATACCCTGGCAGGATTCCTGGAGGTCTGTAGGCCTCCAGGCATCAATGCCTGTCATTGTCAATGCTCACAAAGAGGTCAGTGTGGAAACCACTCCCAGACCAGTGATAGTCTAGGTAGTGTATACTATAGGTATACATGTGATCCATCCACATTTGCAGAATCCTATTGGTGAGGTGGTGTAGCACCTCCATCTTGCCAAGATTGGCAAACTGTCCAGGCACAACATGGAGCCTGTACAAGGGAAAGCCAAAGTTGTTGATGGCCTGGAAGGGCACCATGCTTCTCCTGTCATATGCTTCCACAGCCTCAGTGTAGAGGTGTGGATAAGCAGCTACAAGAGCAAATGCTCTCATGTACATATGTGGCACATACATGGGCACCACTAGGTGCCAGTGCATGGGCAAGAATGTAGCTGAAGACAGTGCCTTGACTAATGCACCCTGAGATGTCCATGGCAATCCCAGACACAAAGTTCTGGGACCTGGGATGGCAGTAGTGCAGTAAATACTGCACCCACTGGTCAATTTCAAAGTGGTGCTCAATGGGGACTTGAGGAAGTTCCACACCCTGAGTGTTATTATCAGCATGGCCAAGCATGGCCACAGCTCATGATGGCAGAGGAACTAAAAGCCAGTGTCTGTCATGACATAGAAGGCAGTGAGCAACGTCTACAGTGTTGACGTCAAGGACTCAGTGCATAGACCAGTCTTGCTGCATGGAATGGGTGAAGTAGGAGATCCAATGGAACTCCTGGAGTAGGAGTGCAGCATGGATGCACTTCTAAAAGGTCATGTGGGTACCATTTTCCATGGTAACCTGTATGAGCAAGTAAATCTTCTCAAGATTCATGGGCATCCCTCAAGGGACCCATTGGTATAGTTTATAGTAAGACCAGGTAGTATACACCATCCTGGTCAACTTGTGAGTGCAGGCAATCTTCACCTCTTTTCCCACATAGATGACATTGGTCAATGGCAACCAATAGAAGTTAGGGTGCAAGATGCCCCTAAAGTTGTTTTGGCATTCCCAATGCCTATTTATGTAAATAGTTTCCCAGCTGTTTGGTAGATGGCTGGGCACAGTATCATTGAGTTGTTCAAAGTCCTGTTTGGACTTCTGGGTGTCTGCAGCTAAGCATCATTTGACCTTAGCATTGTGTGATTGTTTTAGATGATGCATTTGAGTGTTGTCATCAGGTTCAATCTCCTGATATACTCACAATGGGTCCATATCATCAGACTCGGAGTCATTGTCATCATCCACTGGTTGATTAATGAAGAATTGTTTGTTGCTTTTCTTGCAGGCCATGATTGGGTGAGGCCACTTAGAATACTTCTGGGGAGATGTGTAAACATCAGGTTCTTTGACTTCAATATAGCCAGGATGGGCTTTATCCAGTACATTTCAAGGGAAATGTACTTTGTAATTGGCAACAGGCTTGTTGCCCTTTGCAAAGCCCTCTTTAGTTGGCTTGCTCAATAGTGCAGCAGCGCTATCAATTAACTGGTTTAGGCTTAGACCAGCCTAAAGGTACAATTGGGACTGGGTTTGCAGACCCAGTCACGATTATTTTTGGAGGGGGCAGCTTCACACCTCACCTCTTCTTATCTGATAGGGTGGAGTCCCCCATCTCCACATTCTCTCCCTGTGGACCAGAGTCCTCATAGGGCAGTGCTGGTGCCCTATCCCTGGAATTTGACTGAAAGTCCTGTTGATAGACCTTCCATGGTGAATCCTCTACTGGGGAAGCTACTCTCTTCCCCAGTCTCATAGCAGATTGATAGAGGTCCAATTGGGCCTCATCCCACTGGCTTCCTACAAGATCAAGTTTATTCAGAACTTAATTGAGTGGAATTTGCACTGCAGGACTCTTGAGGATGTCCAGCCCAATGTCCTCAGGTACTTCAGCATTGTAGAGGTGCTGCAATAAATGAGCCAGTTTCTCATCAACCTCCATATTAGGCAAAGGCTTGCATGCCTTTGCTTTTCCCTTGTCCTTCTTCCTCAACCCCATAGCATCACTGGTACACCCTACTGGATATTCTGACCCATGCAAGGGCCTGGATGACTCACTGACTGTTGGATGCACTGACATGTTGTCATCCATGTCCATTGCATGGAGAGACACTGGAGTGAACCAGTTTTGGCTCATCTTGGGGTTTGCTAGGGTGGCAGGTACATTGTGCCCTACCACTGATGCCTGAGCTGCCACAAGGGCCTATGGCAACATATACTGGCTGAACTCCTGCAAACATATAGCCTGTATGGGCACTGGTCCACTAAAAAACACTCTTGGATATGATGGTTATTGTACCTGCTGTGAAGAGCCCTTCACAAACTGCAGAGGGGACAATGCACATCCTCTACATGAGCCTTGGTGGCCTGCAGCCCCTCCTCAGGCTGCTCCTCATTCTTATTCTCCTGCAGGGCAGTTCAATGCTTCATATGCAAGTGGGGCCACACCTTGGCCCAGCCATTTCTTCTTCTCCCCCTATTTTGAACTACTAGTGTGGCTCAAAAATGAGTGAGGAGGGGGTCCAGACCCACCTTGACAGAGCTCTAGTACAATAGACTGCTTGTGCAGTCAGGATGAACTCTGTGGGTAAGGAAAAGAAAAAAAAAATATAAAGTCTACCTTGTAACAGCCACAAGTTGGCTAACATAATCAGACAGGCCACAGGCTGGCATCCAACTGGCATTAGCCACCAGTTGGCTAATATATCATTCATGCCACAGACTAGAAGTCCATAGCTGACTAAGACAATCTGCTTCATCTTGCCAGTTGTCCAGGGTGTTTCACTCCCTAGACCTCCAGGTAGCAGTCAAAAGCCTCAAGGTCCTTGCATACCTCTAATGACTTCCAAGTTGTATTCCTGAAGCTCCATCAAATCTCAAATTCCAGACCAGAATTGGTCCACTGATGACCTATTAGGTCATCCATGAACTATTCCTGATTATCTGGGGTGCCAAAGTTGTATGGCTGAGGCATTGCCCTGTTTGAGAATTGTGCATTGTCTGTAGCCTTATAAGGCCCCAGCAATGCTATGTGGAATTTGGGATGGAGCCTTCAGGAAGTTCCAATGCATAGTTGGATGTCTTGTTGAAGACTTTCAGTACTTGATATGGTCCTATCTATTTTGGGCAGAGCTTGCAAGCTTGCTCTTTGGGTAGAGACAGGTTGTTTGTAGAAAGGTATACCAATGTGCCTTTCTTAATATCAGGCCCAGCTTTACAACACTGGTTAGCAGCACATTTCTGGAAGATGCATGGCTCCATAATGGCATCATGAGCTGAGGCCAAGTTTTGCAGTGCAAGCACTGCAAAGTCATGTATTCCCTTAGGAATAATGGAGTCAGACCTGATCTCCTTTATCATGGAGGGCAGGTACCCACCATTCAACTCAAAAGGTGCATACTTCATTGACTCCAAGATGGTCACATTAATTGCAAACTCAGTGAAATCAATACATTCAACCCAATCATGCTGATCAGGTCATACAACTGCTCTCAGAATCTGGCCAATGCTGCAGTTGGCCCATTCAGTCTGTCCATCCGTTTGTGGATGGAAGGACATAGACATTAGTAGCTTAGCTCCTAAAATCTTGTGTAGTTCATGCCACTATTTGGACATGAACCTAGAGTCATGGTTGCTGATGATAGAACTAGGGAGGCCATGTAGCCTCACTATTTCTCTTAGATATATCCATGACAGCCTTGCAGCTGTCATGGTCATGTGCACTGATACAAGATGTACCATGCTCATCATGTGACAAATGATTAGCCATAGGTAATTGTACCCTTTGGATTCCAGAAATAGATCAATAAAGTCCATGCCAATAGAATTCCAGGGTTTTGTAGATATTGGCAGGGAATGTAGTTTCCTTGCAGGATGCCAATTGCTCTCTTTGACATGTTGGCATGACTCACAGGTCATGCAAAATGCTAGTGTATTGGCCACAATGATTAGCTACCAATACCAATGGCAGATATATTCCATAGTGCATTGGGCACAAAAGTGGCCCAGGACACTATGAGTCTGGTCAAGAATCTGAGTAACCAACTTGTGGTCCTGAGGTATACATAATACCTCAGTACTAACCAGATTTTTTATCCAGATCAAACTACCTGACGCCTGGAAGGCCTTATAGTCCTTTGGGTGTTCAAGTATCTTGGAGAATAGGGTATTTTTATAGTACCCTGCACTCACTTTCTGATGCAAGGAAGCATCAGTGTAGTCATGAGGGGTTGCAAGATGTTTGCAAGGTTTCTAATGCCTCACTTAACCATACATCCATGTCATTGTCTAGAGAAGGACTCATTACATCCTCCTGACTTTCATCAAGCACTTGAGCCTCATGATCTTGAGGCTCTCACTTATCCTACAAGGGTCCAGGGTGGATCACTATAAAGACCACACAGGATCACAGCTAGTCTAAATGCACTTGTAGCTCAGATACTTGTTGAGGGTGTAGATCATCCTCAGGATCAATCTGAACATTGGCATGCCCATAATTATATATGTGGTGTATGTCCTTGGATGTATCACTCTCATAGTAGTGTGGCAAGCAGTCTGCTATCTTATTGAGTTCTCCTTTGACATATATGATGTCAAAGTTGAACTTTGACAAGTAATTCATCCAGCATCACTGACAAGCAGACAGATTCTGTTGAGTTTTAAAAGACTCAAGGGCCTTGTAATCCATGATAACATGGATCTTATACCCCAGAAGCTTGTCATCTCATTTGAGGAGAGCTTCAAGTATAGCCAGGAAAGACTATGTGAGGTTATGTAATTGTAACTTCAAACTAAATATGATGACATATCTATGTATTAGATAATAGTTAAGCTACAATTAATGATTATGATTAAGTAGGCTGTAATGGTGTGCTGTCTGTTACACTTTGCATATGCCAGGCATGGTTAGATCTCCTCTTACTTTGAATCCATCCACCAAGTTTTTTGTAAGGGTGTTCTTAATAGTCTTCATACTTGCATGTCCAAACCTCTAGTGCCAGACATCAAGGCTGGTTAGCTTGACTTGTGATTTTGCAACCATTATGGTAGGTGGATCTACCTTTCTTGGTGCTACATTCTTTTAGTACCTTTTCCATGCAGCACTTTCCTCCTGCTTGGATCTTGGAAATGAACTAGACCTCCACCAAATACAATGTTGAATCTGGCCTGATCAAACTTGTTGATTGAAATCAGGTTCAAGGTGAGATTCGAGGCATGAAGCACATTCTTAAACACTAGTTCTAATGATTCATAGGTAGTTTTGCAGGTTTTGTTTACTGTCCCATGGCTGACTACTCAGAATCTTGCACCTTTTGGTGCTGCCTGCCCTTTGATAGGGTTTGGGAGTTCTTTCGAGTCTATAAATGCATCTTTATCAATGAAGAAGTGGTCAGCCACCTCTGAGTCTGTGTATGTGGGGGTGTTTGTCTTGAATAAGTACACCAGTCCATTCTATCATCTGGAGTTGGTCATGGTCATTTACTGGTAATTGGAGAGTAGCTGACAATGCATAGGTAATGTGAAGTTGTGTGGGAGGCTGGTTAGTGGCTGAAGATGTGACATTTGCTGCCAGTGGATTGGCAGGGATGGGAGCCTTGCTTGATGGGGTTCTCAAGATCTTTTCCTTGTTCCTGAAATTTAGTGGGAACTGGCTCTCTTTTCCTCCACCTTTTCAGTAGCAATTTTTGGTTGCATGGCCAGTTCAAAATTAGTTAGGGTTTACACATAGTAGTTTTGGTTTGGACTGGATCTGTAGTGCAGTTGCCAAGGTACTGGCCTTTTATGCCATCAGTGAGTTTGGTGATGCATAGTCTCTTTTTAGCCTTCATCATGGCAATCTCTGAGAAGACTCCATAGTTGTCTTTGAGTATCTCACAAGCTTCTGTCACTGAGACATCCATTTTAATTCCTAATTCTACAGGATTTTTGGTGTTGTAAATTATTAGACCCAGTGCCTGACATCTCTTTCCTCCCACTCTTATAGAGATGGATTTCTCAATGACTATTTGGTGAGTTTTGTATTGCCTTCTTTGGTGTCTGATGTTGTCTGAAGATTTTTTATCATGCCTTCTAGATAGCCTTGAGCATCTTGTGCCCTTGCAGCAATCAAGACTCAATTTTTGAATGTGGCATAATTAGTGCCATCAAAGTGGGCCTCTTTGGAGAAGTTTGGTGGATTGGGTGAATGCATGGATGTTATGTTTCACCAGTGGGGGGGTTTTAAGTGAACATGGTAGAGCATAATGTATTTTTGAGTCAAATTTTTGGAGCAGTGGCTCAACAAAGTGGAAGTGCAAATGGGGCCTATAATCTGTAGATGAATATAGTTATATAGTTGAGTCCTCAGTCACACAATATAATGTTGTTCAACTGTGCATTACCTGTAGACAAATACAGTTGAGTCTACAGGAGCAGCCATAAGTAAAAGGATAAGTAAGTATGTAAACAATGTGCTCACCCTCAGTCACACAATATAATGTTGTTTGACTGAGGGTGGCTTTCAGCATATCCAAAAATAAGTAGCTGAAAATAATTGAAGTTTATCACAATGACTAGCAAATACCAAAAACAAATAAGAAATAACCAAAAGAGGTAAAACATATCATGTAATATGAAATATGACTTACTGTTGTTAGGTTCTGCTGACCCAGGGCCTTTCCTAGTAAGCAACGACCTTATGAGGTGCAAGCAAGTGCCAAACTATGTAAACACAGTGTTGAGGGCTCTGGGACAAGTTTCAGGGCACAAGACAATGGTAGAGTGAGTTCTGGGGGTGGTGGGCTTACTCTGGAGTTGAACAGTGAGTGAGGTGGTTGAGTCAACAGGGAAAGTCCCAGGGACGAGACAGGGGCAAACTTAGTAAGGTGAAGTGCATGCCAGTCAATGATATGCATGCTGGAGTAGTGACTAAGGCAAGCACAGAAGAGACAGAAACAAGCACAGAGAGATCAGACAGAGAGTTTAAGCAAACACAGATAGTTATTGGCAATATTGAGACTAAGGTACATGGGAGCTACCTATGGTCCTTATATACTATGGTGGGGGAGAGCACTGTCTATGAAGGGTTCTGGGGGGGTCCAGAGATTGTATGTGTGGCAGTGGGGCAGAGGGCAGTCATATTGAGGAGATTGCACAGGTGGTCCACAAGTTTGACTGGGGGTCTGGTGGCAGCACAACAAGTGATGGCCAGGCAGCTTGTATGATGGCTGGGTGATCCGTGCGATGTGTGGACAGCCTGGGGTGATGCAGAGTGGCCAGGTGATCTGTGTGATGGCCCCAGGGTGATGTTTGATGGTCTGGGGGTGCACATGGATGGTAGCATGTGGGGTGCATGATGGCAGCATATGATGGGGGGCTGTGGCAGGGTTGTTGGGGGTGGTCCCAGAGAGGGTCAGGGCTCTGGAGGCTGTTGGGAGGCTCTAGGGGGTAACAGGGGGAGGGTCGTGACAACTGTCATGTAAGCCACTGCTCAACAGACTGCAGCTTTTATCCTTTTCCATTCTTTTATTCTTTTACTCTTTTGCTGTTCTGCTTGTCTACTCTTCTGCTTGCCTGCTTGCCTTGCTCTTCTATTTGTCTCCTTTTTGAATTGTCCACTCTTTGGCTTGTTTTCGATGAATGGCAATGCTGACAAAACATGAAAAGCAAACAAGATGAAAAGCAAACAAGATGACAAGCAGACAAGTAGAAATTTGAACATGCAAAAAAGCTGACAACATAACAAGTGGAAAAGCTGATAAGCCCTAAGGGTTGCTGTACCTGCAGCAGCACTGCTGCTTTGCCGAGATGTGTCTGCTGACTAGAGTTCTTGAGTTTCTTGAGATGCTTGTAGTAAGTAGCCTTTTGGAACCTCCTTTTTCTGTTTGCAGTAATGGGGGCATTCACAGAACCAGCACGGGGTTCATTGTGAGGCCATGTCGACGATGCCACAGTGAGAACTAGAATCTTTCAAGTTAATGATCCTCCCTTATTTTCCCTATACGGACTTTTCACTGGGCTGAAGGCGTGGGGCGTGCTCATGACCTTTAATTTCAAGCCTTAAAAAGGCCTTAAGCTTTAAGGGCCAATGCTGGGAACGGTACAGTTACCCGTACAAAACGGCCGTATAACCCCGTAATTAGCCCTACTCGAGCCCTCTCTCCCTTTGTCAACAGGGCCGCACTATTTTCCATCCAAGTTCTGTCAGCAGTCAGATCAGACTCGCATGTTTAAAAAATTATTCAACCAATTCTTTTATTTCTGCCTTCGTGTGGAGGTGTCCGAAGGAATTTTTCCCATTCTGTTCGAATCATGTGATGTAAAGACTCAAATCTGAATCTCTACTCGTCTGCGAGCCCATGATCATTACCTAGAAATGTCCACTTCCTATCGCAATATCAATCCTATAACTCTTGCATTCCCTCAACCTGTGACAGCTCTTTCATTTGACCCTGTGTCGGATGTCCTCTGGGCAGGTTCAAACCTGGGATATGTTACTGGATATCATGGAACGCGAGGCATTCGTGGTGTGTCCTTCAAGGTAGGAGGTAACCTTGCAGTTAAGAAATTGGTTTCTGGAGAAAGTCACGTACGTGCTTTGGGCCTATCGGGCGAGGGATTTGGTACTTGGACGAAAGGCGGAATGAACAAGTGGTTTTTCCGGTGCGACCAATAGACAACACACTTCTCACAGGCTCATTCGCTTTTGAGGTGTGATAGTCATGCATCGAATCTAACATCTTTTTCAAATACTGCAAATTCCGGCATTGTAGCTGCGTCCACTGCTGAAATGGATTTGCTCTACATAAACTCTATGACGGGAGTTGCCCTCCGACAAATAGCCACGCCCTCCATAATTAGTCATTTGCAGGCCTCAAATACTGTCCTATTATCAGGGTCTTTGGACGGGTATCTGCGCACGCATGACCCTCGTTCCAATTCAAACAGGTCTGCGGAGAATAATGTCAAAGCCCACACAGGTGGGATTCAAGGACTTGACACGACTGGAAATTTCGCATTCACCATTGGGCTCGGAGAAAGGTTGGCCTCGTGGTAGTCTGTTTTGTAACAAGCTCATTTCAATCAGAAAATCTCGACCGTTTCCCGACCCTCTAGTGAAAATATATGACCTCAGGACAATGCGCTCCTTGCCACCAATCGCCTTCTCTTCGGGCCCTGCATTCATACAAGTTCTACCGAAGCGCAATTCGACCATCATGGTTGTTTCAAACCAAGGATTAGTCAACATTGTGGACGTTTTGAACCCTGCTGCTGCAAGCGAATTCTATCAAGTACTTCCGATCATGCAACTTATAATTTAGCCTGATTGCTTTCTTCAGCTCGATTTAGCTTCTTATGTTACATCTTGTTCTGTGTCTGCGACTGCGGCTTACTTGGCATTTGGCGATGCTGATGGGGCGATCCATATCCTTTCTCAAGCTGAGGACGTGGCCGGAGTTCCGTTCAACGGATTTGACGGACAGCCAGTCGATTGGGCAGACACCCCTGCCGAGTTAGCGGAAATAGATTGGACAGAGTCCACGTGAATATGGTTCCGTCTCGAAGAAAGATATAAGCCTGATCATCTTCGACAGGCCTTTAAACACAATTGGACTGCCTCATTATAACTCACGGCTATTGTCAGCATGGACACCACTCTTGCAGCCCTCTACTGTTATGCACCTACCCCCTTCAAAAATACCCGCACAACTCCTCAGTACAATGAAAATGAAAGACAACGTTGCTTATGCTGCCCTTCCTAGGGAGCTTAGAGGACGTCGAAACGTGGTCAGCATTGAATTGCAAAGACAAAATGGTCGATTTCGAAGTGGAAAGGCAACCAAGGTCTGGTTTTAAGCTTTTAATGATACAAGTCGATCTTTCTCAATTTACTTCTTCAGGCCGGATCGTCTTCTCCAGTCTATGAATACATAGACGGAGACGTTCCGCAAATGTACCGTCAGGTAGAGATCGAGTATTCCAAGTTTGGCGTCGAAGATTTCGATTTTGGGTACGTAGTCGCTCCTACTCTTGCGTAGAATTGACCTTTCACGCATATTCACATGAGTTTCTACAATAAAACTGAGTACAGCGGATTAGAGACCCATATTTTCAACTCATATACGAATTCTCTCTTACAAGTCATGCATTATTGTCTCCCTATTCGAAATGTGGCGAAATCACATATCACTACGAATTGCACAAGAGAGCACTGCTTACTTTGCGAGTTAGGCTTTGTCGTACGTATGTTGGAGGATGCGAGAGGTACAAACTGTCAGTCAAGCAATTTCTGCAAGACGGTTGGGGTCCTGGCCCTGGGTATCAGTCTTTCTTTGAAGCTGTTCATTCCCGAGTCACTCATCCTGTAAAATAGCCTCAAACTCTATCGAACTCGTGGATTACGGGAGACAGGGCATCCAAGTCGACTATGCCCACAGGATCCAAGTATTTCATCGTTTTTTGATCGAACATCTGAGCTCCGAAGGAAATTCTTGTCTTACTAAAAATCCCCTTATGCTGAAGACACTGTCCGGCACATCTAACCGACGTCTCCTTTCGGCAGCACCCATTACTCAGCTGCTTGGCATTGACAGTAAGAACGTTATTACTTGTACGAGCTGCGGTGCAGTACGAGAAAAAGACAATATGACCCATCTTGTGGACTTGACATATCCTCGAAAGGTTAATTGCGGCATTTCTCTTCTATGGCTAGTTGTTGACCCACACCTAATTCAGGGACCTTCCAATGAACCGCACCCAGCTACAGACTTTCCCAGTATCTTACAGCATTCGCTTTTGCGTCAAATCGTACACAAGGCGACTTGTCAACAGTGCTCAGCGCCTACGTCCTTTATATCTCGACGTTCGATCCCATCCGAGGATTTGCCGCCTATTTTGGCCATTAACGCATGCATCTACAACGAGGAAAACTTGAACTTGTGGCTCGATTTGCGGGGTCAAACGTTTTTACAAACGCGGATCCGGTTATTTGGTCAGGCTGGCGGCGTGGATGATTCGGTCGGTGTTGAATATGTCATCAGAGTTTGTTGGCTCATTTTGATTTTGCCCTCAATTGAGAGTTTACCATCCTTAAGTCTCTTGTTGTACAGATACTGACCAGAGATACGAAATCGCACCTTGTAGCTATAGTCAGAGGTATGAACATGCAATTCGTCATTTTCCTGATGCTTGACATTCCTGTCGTCACTTTCAGTTCCTGAGGCAGAACAGCGTACAGAGCTGGCCAGTCCTTGGTTCATCTTCAATGATTTTGTGGTTCAGAATATATCAGAGGAGGAGGCGTTGAGCTTCCCAGACAAGTGGAAGGTCAGTTGACTTGTTTGAAGAATGCAGTTCAGATATATAGAGGTCTGTTTTGAAGGTTCCGGCAATCATTTATTATGAACGGAATGACCTCCCTGAAGTCCTCAATTATAGCGGACTTCCGGACAGTATCGACAAAACTATTCTTTGCCATGATACATCAATATCTCAGTGTGTCTCCTGTATTATTATCAAACTCACTGCTAAACACACTTTTTCTAGAAACCGTGATCACCGCCTTATCAAGCATGAAGTCTTGCTGCCTAATGAATTACCTCAGCCAGGAACTGTTGTAGCCATTGACGCCGAATTTGTCTCCATGCAACAAGTACTTGTCATCCAATCTGCTTATCAATATACTAAAAACTTTTTTCCAAGGAAGAGACCGAGTTCCGGTCAGACGGAACGAAGAGAGTTCTTCGACCCGCACGATTAAGTCTGGCACGTGTCTCCGTCCTCCGTGGAGATGGTCCGAAACAGGGAGTTCCTTTCATCGATGATCACATTCATACAAGTGAAGCTATCGTCGATTACCTGACTGAATTTTCGGGAATAAAATGTAAGCCTCTCTCATCATCCCATTCAATTATTTACCTGGTTGTAGTCGGGGACCTAGACCCTCATCTTTCTCGCCATACCCTGACCCCACTTAAACTTGTGTATAAGAAGCTTCGTCTTCTTGTTGATCGTGGATGTGTGTTTATTGGTCATGGACTTTCGAAGGACTTTCGAATCATTAGTGAGTGATGTTGACAATATAATCCATATCTCCTTTTTTTGATTTCCGGTCATAGATATCTACGTTCCACCAGAGCAGGTCATCGACACAGTCGATCTTTATTTCCTTAAATCACGCCAACGCAGACTGTCACTACGGTTTCTTTCATGGTTTGTACTGCACGAACACATACAAACAGATGCGCACGACTCAGTAGAGGATGCGAGGTCTGCGTTAAAACTTTACAAAGCTTATAACAATTTTAAAGAAGCCGGAACCTTTGATGAAAAATTGGATGAGTTGTATGCCGAAGGCCGACTCTACGTGAGCCAATTTGCTGTTACGTTGTCATCTTTGACCCATTTCGATGTTTAGAACTTCAGGCCGCCCCAGCCGATTAGCAATAGCGGACTCCCCGGCACAAAACGCGGAGCAACCCCGGGATATCCAATGTCGCCAAGTGGAAGAGTTGCCCACCTTGACAACCTGCGTGGCTATTCGCCAAACTGGCGCCACTAATTTTGGCGATGCTTCTTGATAGTATAGACTGCCGAGGTCTACCCAAGATGGCGGGGTATTATAGCACAATCATAAATGAAAGGAAACTTGGGATTGCGCGTACAAATTCAGATATCGAAATCATCATCTAAATCCTT
The DNA here is from genome assembly GCA_017657195.1 of Termitomyces sp. T70a. Classification (NCBI taxonomy): domain Eukaryota; kingdom Fungi; phylum Basidiomycota; class Agaricomycetes; order Agaricales; family Lyophyllaceae; genus Termitomyces; species Termitomyces sp. T70a. The sequence goes on from JAGGAT010000317.1 coordinate 33,120, forward strand.
TCTTCGTTGATACTAAAGCAGACACATGTATCAATAAAAGACATCATAGATGACAGTCAGCGCACCAGAATAGTCGATTTCCTGGTTGTACCCTTCCCTTGCACATCCTCCATCTGAGAAAAATTCAATCAGCGTTGTTAGGAGTCAAGGTGTACGGTCGTACCTGTTCGAGTAACTCTATAAGTTGTTCCTCTGTCAATCTTCCTCGCAATTGTCCACTTTGTGCCATTCGTAACAGGATACTTTCGATCTGTTTTGATCGTTCTGGACTCACGAGGGATATTCGTGATACTGTTACAAACGAATTGCAGGATAAGTCAATAACGCGATCTCAATCGAGCTTACGTCGTTCTCGAGCAGCTGGGTCTAATACTGTCGAGACCAGGTCCCGTTTCACTTGTTCTTCTTGCGCATGCTTTGATTCCTCGTCAGGCAGGCCCTGCGAGCTGCCTGGGTTTGGTTTTCGTAGTTGGCCGAGCCCTTCCATGTCCAAACAGTATCAGATGCGAGTGGTTGGTTACAGTAGACGTGCCTGATATTCGATCACGGTCAACTGGGACCCCCAATTTGTAATCTCCTCACGTGCTAAGATAAATACAGTCAAACCCCCTATCCCCCATAACCGACGAGCTACAGAGGAAAACACTAAGAACGGCTGTGGTGCAGTGTCTGGGACAAATCCCAAATTTTGAAAAAAAAAATCAAAAATTAGCCAGGCCCATAGGGCCTGGCCCTATGTCCAATCTCCATATTTTAGATAATCCAAACCAATTTTTTATTGAATTTTCATTAAATATCCAAGAAAAATGCAATCACATAGTTGTTACCAAGTGAGTACTAGCATTGAAAAGGTTTTATAAGTCCTCTTTTCAATTCCTATTATTGAATCTTAGTAAAAACAGCTAAAAGAATTCTCAAATTGCTTTACATAGCTATATTTACAGAGTTTTCGGTTATTCATGCCAGGACAATCAGATCCATCATGTCCTGCAGCTTGGCATATCTTGCAATGTCTGCCTTTTTGCCCTGGAGCTAAGAATACAAAGTCATTTGAAGGTGTAGGCATAGTTGGATTTGATGATTTAACACGTTTGCATGGTTTATATTGCAATTCACTAATAACTGTAGATGAACTAGCTATAGTTGCAGAGCCAGGTGATGGTGTGAAGTCTGAGAGGCCTGTTTGTATCTCAGCTGGGAATGTAATAGCTAGATCCAAGTCTGGAATTTCATCAACAAGCATTAATTGTCCATCATCTGTATCTGCTTCATATATTGGTACAATCACATTTAAAGTACTTTCAGTACCAGGTATATGAGCTAATTCAGATATACTGGTTGATGTATCAATTGATAATGAACCAGTAGTAATAGCTGGAAGAACTTTTGAAATATATAACTTAGATTTGATGTGCTTTTCATGAATTAATCTTTGTTTGTGACTTGCAACCATTGTTTCTGTTTGTGCTAATCTTTCTTTGTATACTCCAAAATGCAACAATAGATGTTCTGGAAGTTTATAAAAATTACCTTTTCCATTTGCCTTTGCTATCCACCAAGCAGCCAGTTGCTTATTTGCATCTTGAACAGCCCACTCTCCACCTGGCTTTACTGCTTCAAAAAATAGTTTAGATTCTTTCTCTGTATGAATGGGTGTAACAGCATATCTTGTATTTTGAGCCTTTGCCAGATATTCATAAATACTTTTACATGCTCCACTAAGCTTGGATAGGTTTAATGAAGTAGATTGAATTAGCTGTTCCAGAGGGGATTCAATGAGCATTCTTTGGAAATTATACTTGATTTGCACATCAGTTGGCATCTCAGGAATTTCCAATTTCTCAGTAGTAGAAGCAAAGTCCAAAGGATCTGTATCAATAATTGCTTGCTGATATGTAGGCTTATAACTCCATGCAATATCTTCTCATAATTTTTGGATATTATAATCTAACCAAGGATTATAGTGGCCTGCATATACAATATGGAGTTTGTGAAATGAGCCACAGTCAATATTATGACAATGGCAAAAATCAGCAATCAAAGCATCTGCTAATTTAAGAGATGCATTGAAAGATCCAAAATTGTGACAAAGAAGGTGGTGAATTGCTCCTTCTACTAAATTGGTACCTCTTAAGCAATGATAGATAGGAAGTCAATGTTTATCAATTTTTTCTTTAGAGTAAAGGGCTATTCCAACTGGATCAGATATCTAACCTTTTTGAATTTCAAGCAGGATACTTTGAGCTTTCTTGCAAAATTCCATAGTAAATAGCTTTTGACCAGTAGTTTTACATACATTGTTAGCCCATGATTCAAAAAATTCTTTGAGGACAATATACAAGATATTCTTTGAAGGTATAAACCACTGAACTCTTTTCCACAACCATTCAGGATTTTTTGATCTGATATATGACCAAGTTATATTCTTCTTCTTTTATGTAGCCTCTACAAGTGCCTTGTCATCTTTATCAGGAATAAGGAATGTATCACTGAATGCTCAAGCAAATTTTCTGAATGCTGTATATTTTTGAGAAATTGTTCTGCATAAATAATCAATAACATGGAAAACATCTGCCTTAATATGTGATTCATGGCTATCTAAAGTTTCTGCTAACTGATGATAGAGATATTCAGTGCTAGTTATTTCATAATTCATGATTTTATCATCATCAGAGCTCAAATCTGGATCTGAGCTATTCTCAACAGTTAAATGTTGAAGTTCATTTGCAATTTGGAGATCATTATGAGGCTTTGCAACAGCAACTACTCCAATATTGCATTGATGAGCCGTTAGTCTGGCTCAATGCATTTTAAGCCTTTTATGCACCATTTAGCACTAGGTCAGAGTAGCAAGACTCCAGCATCCCCTACTAAAAGTCCCCCATTCAGTACCATTGCATCCTCACATCCAAGTACAACACCTACAAGCCATGGCAAGATACCTATGTGCTAGCTAGCCTTGCCACCTGCTCTATGGTAGGTCATGGGCACCACTGGCTTGCTAGCTCCTGTCTCTATAAGGCACGCTCCCTTTAGGTCCAAACTCAACACATCCAGATCACATGACACATCATGCCCTCTATCTGCACATGCTGCCCCTTGTCAAACTTTGACATCTGATGGACATCATGCCACTATCCTCACATCTTGCCTCCACACTCTGCTAGTAGTTGCTGCTGCCAACAGTGGATCACCACTGGCCTTACTTTTCTCTTCAAATCTAATTCCAACTATGCCTGTTTTTGATCTAATGATAACAGCTGACTAACAGCTGGCAATTTCTATCACCACACCTATGTGCCACATTACAATTTAGCACCCACTTTCACTATGACACTGTCACAAGACTGATGTCTTGCATAATTACCTGGCAGCATGCCTTAGCTACCACCTGCATGACTATTCCTGAGTAGCATTTACCTTCATTATGATATCATTAATAGACCTTTACTTACATTTTCATTAGTGGCAACTAGTAGAGTCATTGCCAACCCTTCACTAAGTTGCCACCTTCACTTACTATAAATACTTTACTTTTTGTCAGTGGCAGATCATCCAATTGCACCAAGCACCTTTTTCCCCACAGTCCAGATCTCTAAGTTCATTTGAGGCACTAAGCAATTAGCAGGCTTGCTTCTCTTCTTCTGTGTTAAATCTCTTAGCATCTTTATTGCTCTACATCTTAATGGTACTATATAGATATACTCTCATTGCCAGTGCCAATACTTGTCACCTCATGCTCTTGATATACGCTTAGCAATAGCAGCTAGGTATTAGAAGCTTTATAAGCTTATCACATTCCATCTACCATTCTCCAACTTCTTACTGCCTGCCACCCTTGGCAGCAACATCTTTTCAACTCAACACTACACTTTAGGACTGAGTAACTGGGACCTGCCCAGAACTCCCTCTGCACTTTGCAAGCCCATTGCAAAATAAGACTAAGTGCAGCTTACTAAGAAAGCAATTAGCTAAATTTTGGGCACATCAGCATATTTCATTTGGCTTACAAGTGATAGCTAGTAGTTCAGAGCTTCTTGTTCATAATGCACTAATGCTAACAACAACTTGAAAAGAGCTCTGATCTCCTTGGATGTCCTAAAGAAATTTCTTATTAAATGTCATGATATGATTTGGTGCAAGCACTTTGTCAACTTGTAGTCTTAGTTAAAGATACATTGATTCATGTTAGTGTGCTATCAGGTCCAACATAAATTGTGTGCTTTTGTGGTTGCTTAATAATAATTCCTTGTGCAACTTCTTGCTTTCAAACAAAAACACTAACAAGTTGTCCAACTTGAGTGGTAACCAATAGAGATTAACCAATCACTTCAAAATCTTTTAAAACATCCCAAATTTGAAGAGCAACATGTGCATCTATTGCTGCATATTGTATTTGTGCATCTGTTAAGTTTGTATCTCCCCATTCTGCTACTTGATTCTCTTTTGATAGATATTGTTGTAAAGTCACTGTGATTTCAGCAAGTGAGGCATTTCCATGTGCCACAGCATTTTTTTGAACTGCTAATTCCAAGATCAATAATACTAGCAAAGTTTTTTCCATTCTTTTTGAAGGCAGCTCAATCCAGAAAAATCACATTTCAGCACCAATGCCTCTGCCAATCTTTGAAATTGGAGCAGAATGAAGAATTGTTACTAAAGAAGTTGGCAATTTTGGCAAGAAGTAAACTTGAAGTAGATATACCACTGTAGGCAATGCAATCTGTATTAATGCAGTTTTTTTAGGACCTTCTCCATTGATACCAGCAGTGAATTCCCATTCCATATCAAATCCTACATGTATGACTGTATTGTCATCTGTAACGAGCTATGATTTGTGCCTTCAGCACAAATTTCATAGCTCATTGGGGGCTTCGCCCCCAAACCCCCCCCCAACTCAGCCTCCACCCAAACCTCACTTTGTTCGGTTAAGGCTCCAAGTATGTATAGGTAACTCAGTGCTTAATCCCAGCCTCAACCTCACTGCATTTGGTCAAGGCCTTGGTTTCCACATACTCAGTGCTTAATTCCAGCCTCAACCTCACTGCATTTGGTCAAGGCCTTGGTTTCCACATACTCAAGTGCTTAATCTCAGCTTTCACAACTCAAAGCCTCAATTTAGCTTCAATACTGTCTTTGAGCTGCACTCTATGGCTGTCAAAGTTTGGCTAATAAGCAAATTTAGAGTGTGGGAAACTTTGCTATATTAGGTCAAGACTCAAAACATTTGGCTTTTTCCACACTTTCAGACCCTCTGATACCTAGGATACTTTACCAAACAATGTGATATACCTAATAAAAGTGTTCCATGAAAGAAAATCTGTATCTACTGTTGAAACTGCTGAAAAAAGTCAAATTTTAACCATAAAAGGCAATAAATTTGTCAGCATTGGTCATCACAAAAAATTCCCAGGAGTCGTCCCATTATATAGAGAGATTTGGCCTTTTTTACATCATACACCTTCCACAAAGGTTGAAATAATGAAAATTATAAATATATTGAAGTAAACAATATATATGTATATATTTTTGACAATTCTAA
>JAGGAT010000318.1:0-38637 GCA_017657195.1 Termitomyces sp. T70a
TGCTGTACTCGTATTCGTTGAGTCGCGGTCTAGTCCCTTCTTGGTTCCAGCCGCGCGTTAGATTCGACTCGTGGTTTCGTATTCTCGGTCTCTGGCGGTTTCGTACTTGTCTGGGTTCTGTTTTCCGTACGGACATACTTCGACGTCCTGTACAGTTGTATTTCGGGTTAGAACGCGTTGGCCACACCAGTAGGCGTCGTTATTCCAACCTCGTACTTTCCTTCCCCTCGATTTGAATCTCGGTCGCTTCGTTTCCGAGTTCTTTTGCTCTGGGGTTCTCAGCTCTAAGTCTAGTCCGATTCATCGTCTTTCCTATTCAGTCTCTTCGTCCATCCCTGCACTTAACCCCCGCGATTTATTTCTATAATCAACTTCTACCTTTTCGTTACATCGTTCTCGCCATCATCCTCTCGCGTGTTCTCTCAGTCAGCTCATCCCACTGCCACAGCGTAATTGTATAAAGGGCAAAGAATAGTGTGTACCCCAGAAAAAACTACACTACTTAATCAGATCAAGTTCCGGAGTAACGAATTTTAAGTGAGCAAGCCGAGTCATTGTAGGTGGCATGCGATCGTCTCACAGTATGAGAATAGCTCGCCTAAGTCAGACGAAAATCCTTTTGAAACAAGTTAGGTGAAATCTGTGACGTGAGAGATGAAGGTGAGAGTATACCTCGTAGAGTAGTTAATCTCTTCCTTTTTATGAATGTGGTGAACCAATAGAACGCCCTTGGCAAGGGGTTGACGATTTATGATGAAAAAGCCACTGCGCGCGCTCACCTGCGCTGTGACGAATGAGTTGAAAAGAGTGGCAGCACATGATGATTGCCTGCTGCTCTCGACCAGCATCGGTTCATCACTCGCGCTATACCGAAAATGAACTAGGAAATAATTGGGGGCGTACAAAGATGTGTCACTGGGCGTTGTGCTTACCACCCTCTCTGAAACGCTCCTTACCCGCATACATATCCAATTGTGACTCTTCAAATCTCAAACGCGATCATCATTATAAGAGAGGAAAAAAGGTTATAGAACGGAACAAAAATATACATGTGTACATAGTACAGGTTTGTATCGCTAAGTAGATAAAAGGTATGCGGTGAAGAATGGTTCATACGGTATAGTTTGCATGGATATACGCTGGTAGCAGATTGCTCAGTAGACAACAATTGGGTACTCGAAGGGTGAGACTAGGTCGCCGTAATGAAATCGCGACGCACCCAAGTGAAGGCATCAGTGATCCTTAGAACTCACGAGACGGAATAATATCGATCGAGCAGTCGACACAATGGGCCGATGGCGACACACACCCTTCTATCAACGCCGAGGTGAACCGGAGTGAACCAGAAGCCTGAGCGCGCAGTGAGCGAGAGCCAATCAACATTCCTGCAGGCCGTGTAGGTAGCTATGCCCTAAAAGTGACCATCACGATGTAAGATAAAAGAGTTAGTGGATGAGATTGACTTTGCAAGATGAAAAACGGAGAACAAGATCGGCGAACGAATCGTACGCAAATTAGAGTCGTCGTGCAATACAAGCCATACTACGCAGATATTTTTCTGAATCTGTCAATTCAAGTACTATCAGTCCTCGCCTTCCGACACCTCATCTACCTGCATTGGCGGCCAAAGGGTTTCAATTCCTTCGTCCATTTCCGTACCATGTTCTTCATTTGATGCCTGATTCAATTTGGGTCGAACTCCAGCCCCTCGAAGGATACGTACAGTTTCCCAAAACGCAGCCTCAGCAGATGTAGCAGCTGCATCGGGTAAATCGGGAAGAGAAAGCGCGGGTGCGAGAGGAGTGGGCACGATATAGGTCCGGGGCTGAGCACTGGACTTCTCTGGCGCGGGCGGTGAGTCAGGATGTTCTATGTAAAATGTTGTAAACAGAGGTCCAGATGATACAGCTTGCGGTGGCGACAGGGTAGCTGATTTTGAATTTGTCTGGACCATTGGACTCGGTGGTTCTGTCGTTAATGCAAGCATTGCATCAAGGTATGGTCGCAGGATCTCTTCAGCGGACGTGGACTCAGATGGAGGTGTAGGAAGAGGAAGGGTAATGTACATTATCCCTGGAGTGATTGTCAGCAGAATCTGGGATAAGCGATAAGCAACGAACATTTTCCGCTTGGTGTCGACATAGTACTTTCACCTGTTACAAGAACTGTAGCTGCTGTGTTTTTTGAACCGCCAGTGATGGAAGACGGCGGGAATACTATAACACCAGCATCTAGTGGAGCTAGTGTTTTTGCCAGGTCCGAAGAAGTGGCTAAGGTTTCGTCCTCCTCTTCATCGGGCGCAGATACTTTGGTGGGCGGAAAGATGACTCCTCGATTCAATATCGCGATACCTCGAGCAACCGAACATAAAGATGCAGAAGAATTGGAAACTCCAAGGTGCTTCGTAAGGTGTGAAAGATGGGGTGGTACATGTGAAACAGATGAGATGATAACGTGAGAGGTCAATGTGTCTGAAAAGTCATCCAATGTAAGAGAGTAGTGGTAACCTGACTTGACGTCCTGGGACAAGGCATTTTCGTTAGAAAAATTCGATGAAGAATGAGTGATCGAGGTTATACGCCTCCCAAGAATGTAGACCCCTCCAGAAACAGCAGAAGCACGGCAAAATCCTTGTGCAATCTCTCCAGTACCTCCATAGTGCCCAACAAGAAATGCTGATGGACCATATCTTCCGATTGAACGAAGATATCGCCGTAAACGATGCAAAACCGGTACAGCAGGTTCTAAGAGCATGTTAAGAACCATTGAACATTCTGATTAGAAGGCTTACCTGTGGGGAAGAAACAGAACGCCAGGGCAAAGACAAGAGCGGAATGAAGATCGTCTTTGAGAGAGAACACGTCGGATAACAAACCAGCAAAGGACATTTTGTCTGCACTTTCAAATTCCTTCGCGTTCTCGAAGTCTCCCGCAGCGAATTGAAGAAATCGCATCAAACGACGCTTGTCAATGAGGGAGATATCTTTTCCCTTGAACACATCCTCTTTTGATCCTGGTACACTTTGAATAATTCCGGATTTATAGATCCCAACACGCTCTAAGAGACGAAAGGCACCGTACTTGGCCACACCAGAAGAGACCAGGGAAGATATTACAGGACCAGTAGATGGTATAATAGATGGCGAGAGGCAGATGGCGTACTGTCGTGTCTGAGAGGGTATTTGAGCTGAACGCGAGACCGAGGTGTACTTGGGATGCTGAGACAATGCCATAGTATCAACCCATTGCACAAGCTCATCTAAAGATAAACTAGCTTCATTCCCACCATAGTAAGGTTTTTCGTCAATATGTGCAATCTTGAAACCAGCCTTGGAAAGGGCGCTGAACGAAGTGCACTTAATTAGACATGGATCTCATCAGATGACGTTAAGGACTTACGCTGCAGCAATTGACTCGGTAAGGCCAGTACCTATGACGATAACATCAAACTTTCCGTCATCCATGTGGAAGACGTGAACTAGCAGCCAGTTGAGGAACTGATGGGCAGGCGCAGTCGGCAGATCTCATGCGTTGCTAAAATGTATCACATGACCGATTATTCTTGGAACTACCGGCCCTAAGCACAATTTTTTTACCCAAAAAATTATAGAAACTGCATTGTATAACCCCTTCTTACACCTCCACAAAATGGCCAAATCCGACAAGAAGGTCGACAAAAAGTCCAAGGCCGCTGCACCTAAAGTCGACAAGAAGACTTCTTCCACGAAGCCCGCTGCCAAGCCCAAGGAAGTCGTTACTAAAGTCGAGGTATATTGTGTGCATAATTATGGCTCGAAAACTTCCACTAATAATACTGCTGTGTGCAGAAGAAGAGCAAAGAAAAGGGTACAGGAAAGCCCATTAAGAAGCCAGTGGCTAGTGATGAGGAGTCATCTGACAGTGAGGAGGAGGTTAAACCTGTAAATGGCAAGGTGGTGCATTTTCATCGTCCAAACAAGTTCTATGTTAAATAATTTATTATAGGGGAAAGAGGTTTCTTCGGACGAAAGCAGTGAATCGTCATCGGAGGACGAAAAACCCAAGGCTTCTCAGGTCAAGGCGACATCTGCGAAAGCTGCACCCGCTGCCGACTCCGATTCTGATTCTGATTCCGATGATAAACCTGCACCGAAAAAAACGTCTTCATCGAAAAAGGCCGCACCTACACCCGCCTCTTCTGTCAAAAAGGCTGTTCCGCCTGGTAAAAAAACCGCTCCCAAGGATTCTGACGACGAGTCGAGCGAGGAAGAGCCCGCACCCAAGAAGAACGCTCCCACGCCTGCGACTGCGAAAAAGGCTGTATCTCCTGAAGAGTCCTCTGAAGAAGAATCTGATTCTAGTGAAGAAGAGCCTGCATCGAAGAAGAGCGTTGCGGCAGCACCTCTAAAAAAAGACGAATCCTCTGATGATTCAGACTCGAGCGACGACGAGCCCGCAACCAAAAAGGGCGTCCCTGCACCCTCTGGTGCCAAAAAGGACACTACGTCCGATGACTCTGACGATTCGGATGATGAGTCTTCATCAGCAGATGAGAAACCTAGGACCAAGGTCACTGCTGCCACCAAGAAAGCTGAAACCAGCGATTCGGATTCTTCGGATGACGAGGACAGCGATGCCGATATGGAAGATGGGACAGCTCCCACCCCAGCCCCTGCTAAGCCAAGTCAGTGCACCGCTTTTCGAAATGATTGAAAATCTGATTTGATGTTTGATTCTTCGTAGGCAAGCGTAAGGCAGAAGATTCCGCTCCTGCGCCACCGAAAAAGGTCAAACTTTCCAATGGCGATGCTGCTCCCGCTGATGGCGCCGAAGAATCAAAGTCCATCTTCGTTGGCCGTCTATCATGGAACGTCGACAATGACATGCTCGCAGCTGCATTTGCGGAGTGCGGTGAGGTCGTTTCAGCTACTGTCCAGATGGACCGAACATCAGGCAGATCGCGTGGTTTTGGATACGTCCACTTCGCGACGGCAGACGCCGTTGAGAAGGCCCTTGAAATGAACGGACAGGAGATTGACGGTCGACCTGTGAACATCGACCGCAGTACGCAACTTGACAAGTCACAAGCACGAGAAAAACGTGCGAAGGCGTTTGGCGACCAGACAAGTCCGCCAAGCAACACCCTTTTTGTGGGAAATTTGAGCTTCAGCGTCAATGAAGACACCGTCTGGACATTCTTTAACGAGTATGGAGTGAAGAATGTGCGACTTCCCACCGATCGTGATACGGGACGCCCCAAAGGCTTTGGATATGTTGAGTTTGAGGACATTGAGGGTGCCAAGAAGGCCTTTGAGGCTCAGAATGGGGCAGAAATCGAGGGTCGCTCTATTCGCCTCGATTTCTCACAGCCTAGAGACAATTCTGGCGGTGGATCGGGTGGTCGTGGTCGTGGTGGAGATCGTGGTGGCCGTGGACGGGGTGGCTTTGACCGTGGAGGAGGTCGTGGTCGTGGTCGTGGTGGACGCGGTCGTGGCGCTCCCCGTGGTGGGGGACGTTCTGGTGGTTTCGCTGCTTTTGAGGGCAAGAAGACTACTTTCTGATTACACACCAGCACTTCCTTCGTATACATCTCATTCTTATTATTAGGATTGTCCGTACGTATCTAGTTGCTTGCTTGTTTTTCAGCTGTGCTTTTATTATTCTGGAGGTTTGACAATGACATGGCATTCCCTTCAAAAACCTTGACCAGTAGCAGCAAGCGTGATAGTTTGTATAATAAATAAATAAGACTGGACGATGTATCTAGATTGGTGTAGGTTTAACTCCAAGTGGACCATTCCCGCATTGCCTTCTCGACCTCAGCGAGTAGTTCCACAATGATAGGATGATGAAAATTTGAAGTAGCCTCAAGGTTCGACGAGTGTAGCTCATCCTGTGAATAGATAGAAGATATTGAAGACTGAGAAATCAAACTACCCCCATGATTCTTCACAGGTGGAGATTCTACGTCAATGAAACCTAAAGAGTTTACTGCACGCGGCGTTGAAAAGGTATTGAGCTTGTTGGAGTTGATAGGAATCGATGAACGGAGGGGGAGAACCCGCATAGAATGAACTTCGTCAGAAAGCTGTGCAGAGGTTTCGTTAGGTCGTTCTAGAGCAGGAACATAGAGAGACTGTGTATAGATAGCGTGTCTTCTGATAGAGTCCTTCTTGACCGGGTTATGACGATCAGGCCGTTGCACAGGCTCACTAGAAATAGCACGTTCTGTCTCATGATTGTAATCAGCGGAGAGCGTGTTTGTACGCTTACGGCAGCTAGTGACGCGGGGAAGAGGGTTCGCTTTCAAGTCAATGTCCAAATTCGGCTTTGTACGGAGATTCCCTAGACTAGTCGACTTATGGTGAAGCTTGTTATGGTTAGGCCTTGTATTTGCTAAAATATGAAGACACTGTTCATTGATAGGGTGTTTCCTTTGTTCCGCAAGCGGTTGACTGTCAAGACGAGCACCAGATGCAACATGACTGCCAGAAGATACAGGCATCTCAAAGGAAGAAGTTTCCTGGGCAGGTATGTTTCTGTTCCGTTCAGAGAGTATTGCAAGTCGATTCGGCGTAATGGTCTTGATGCGATAGTCCTGAAGCAGGCTTGGCGGTGCTGGGTCATTTTCGTTGACGGTACCCTTCTTCGAAGAGTAGAGGCTCCCTCGAGTTGGTCCTTGGCCTCTGATAGACACTGATTCCACCGACTGACGCTCTCTTCGAGAAAGCTTCTGGTTGGTGGAGTACTTGGCAGCGTCGCGAAGGGGTACGACTTGAAACCTATGCGGATCACGATCACGAATAGCAACGCGTGTCTTCATCTTCAAGCGCTCGGCAGTGTCCAGTTTGATAGGAGAAGATAGTGCAGGTGTTGTGAGGATTTCTGGAGAGGGAAGCTGGAGCATCGAGGGAAGACGGGGAAGAGGCCCTCCTGTATTGCTCCTCTCCCGCATGGCGGCAAGAAGGGCATCCCCAAATTCAGGAGAGACAGTCCACTTTTGTTCAGGCTGTGTCGACCGCGAGGGCAGTGGCGTGGTGAAAGCAGCCATCGTGAATGGTTGGTTGTTCAGGAAAGCAAAGAAATAGCCGAGATTAATAATGCGACAACTTCACTTTCTGTTGAAGCCAGATAATCATTTTACCATCTCGACTAAATTACACCGTCTGGTTGTAAAAGGACAACAAAGTAGACCAGGTATTCTACGCATAACCTGAATAATTTCGAACAATCCTACTCTACATCCTCTCCAATGGACGAATACTTAGCAACCTCATTGCAGCCGCTAATACATCCTTCGCACACTCATACATATATAACCTGGCCCGCGCTTTCTCCGTATCCTCCTCTCCTTTCACAATGACCGTCTCCCACGCGCTTGAGATTGCGTGGCTAAGCCTGAAAGCAAACGTCACAATTCCGCTCGCCTCATGCGTCCTCAAAGCTGTCTTGATCACATCTGGGTACGAGCCCAGGAGGAACACAATATCACGTGCGTGTGACATGGACGCGAGAGATTCTGTCTGAATAAGTTCGGGGCTTGGTAGAGGAAGGAGCTGTGGGTTTTTGCGGCCGATGGAGGCGAGGCGTACATGAGCGTATTGAAGGTAGGGGCCTGTGTCACCTTCAAAGGAGAGCATGCGGGACCAGTCGAAGGTATAGTTATTTATCCTACATTCGATGAACCCCATCAGGAAACGAGTGGGAAGCGTAAGGAAGATTTGGCTCACCGCTTCGCAGCCATATCCTGAATCTTGACACCTGTTATGCCAATTTCGCGAGCTGTAGTCTCCGGGTCCTCAACAGCTGCGAATTTCTCCTCGTTCTGCTTCATCTGGTTGTACATAACTTCTGCGGCCTCCTTGATAATCTGATCAAGGAAGACAACAGTTCCTTTACGCGTGCTCATACCCTGCACAAGACCGTAATTAACGTGCTGTAGTGTCTTCGCCCATGGAAATTCCATGAGCTCGAGAACCTTGAAGAATTGCGCAAGGTGCAAATCCTGCTGTGACGATACGACGTATATCATTTTGTCGAATTTGTACTTCTCATATCGCTCAATGGCACCACCAATATCTCGCGTCAGGTAGATCGAGCTACCATCTACGAACCAACGTCAGACTTCATCACGGAATAAAAATTTCTTTCACCTTTCTTCCTGACGACAGCCGATTGAAGCTTCCATTTAGTAAGATCTACAATCTTCGCGCCATCCGCATCACTAATTAGCCCCATCTCATTCAACCTCTCAAGCGCTTTGTCCTGCCATTCTTTCCCAACCATACTTTCTCCATTGTATACGTCAAAGTGCACATTCAGACGATCGTATTGTTCCTCATATTTCTTGACGCTAAGCTCTCGCCAAACGCGCCAATTCTTTAATGCGGACTCTTCGCCGTCCTCCATACGCTTAAACCATCGGGCAGCCTCGGTTTTGACATTAGGATCAGCCTCTGCATCCTTGTTAACCTTGACGTACACGTCGAATAGGTGTTTAATCGCGTCTTTTTCGAGTTCTTCTCGTGAGCCGTACTTTTCAAATCCAGTCGCAATGAGGCCGAACTAGTGAGAATGTCAGTAACTCTCTCGAACAAGGCTGTCATCCCAAAGCACCTGTGTCCCCCAATCTCCAAGATAATTCATCCTAACGACTTCCCACCCACATGACTCGTACAGATTCGACAAGAAGGCACCAATGATGGTGCTTCGTAGATGGCCAACATGGAAGGATTTGGCAATATTTGGGCTAGAATACTCAATTATAACTTTTTTCCCCTTCCCAGACGTGTTCGTGCCGTATTCCGGTTTTTCTGACTCGGTAAGGTGTGTTCGCGCATGCACCTGATCGAGAACACGGCGAACAAGGGACTCTGAGTTAAGCTGGAAGTGCAGGAACGCCTTGTCGTGCGTCACAGACGATACCCACTCGTCTGTTTCAAACTCAAGCGGTTTTTAAGGGTAAATCGCATTCAAGAAAGAGTGAAGACATACTTTACTAATGACTTTAGCTGCAAGCTCCTCCACCTTCCCGGGTAATTTGAACCGTGGCAACGCAATAGTAAAGTCCACTCCTTTCTTTCCATAGTCTACACCCGAGTATACCTGCTCTATCGTCAAAGGAAGCGCCTCGGACACCTTCTTAGCAATGGCAGTTCGGAAAGAGTCGAAGATGCATGTTGATGGGTCAGTGTCTGGTATCACAGGTAGAGGGGAGGACGCCATATATTTTCGTGGAGTTTTCAGAAACGGACGTAGGGAACAATAGGACCGCTTAAAAGAGAGATAGAAAGCCAGGACGAGAACGAAATGACAGTGATTGACTCGATAAGATTTTTTGGTCACGGGGAGAAGAAAATTATGATCGGCTCGGAGGGATCCATGATGATCAACCTTCGAGCCAACGTCTCCATGACTATAACATCGGCATTTTCGAATTCTTTATGCTTGAAATCATCTCTCGAATACTGTATTGCACGCGAAAACATCCACGAAACATCTGCTCTCGAATGCAAAAAAAAAACAGGCTATTTGTGGAATGGATGTCGCAGAGCTCTAACATACTCCAGAGATGTTCGAGGTGATAGAGGTTTATTGAATCTATTTTGTAACAACTCAGCTTGCAGTAATTCAAAGAAGAAGGGACAGTCCAACCGTGTTCAGGTTGTGTAGACCACGAGGGTGACGAGTGATGGAAGCAGGCTTGCAGATGTTGTTGAATCATGGAGTTTGCCATTCGATTGACAACCTCGAGTTGTCAGTACCAAACTGAATACAGCTGGCTGATCCGTTCTTCGGCATGCGCACTGCGAGCAGGAGGTTAAGAGAGTTTCAAAATTGGCCTATCTTCCAACAATCACCATGGATGCTCTATCCACCGTCCGTTCTCTTTGCTCCCTGGCTTTCACGATCACCACTTGGATTGATCAGATGAGAGAGAAAAAGGAGACTTTCTCTGGAATGGGGAAGACCGTCTCAATCATTCATTCTATCATGTTTTCTTTCCAGGAAAACACGGCAAACTTTGATCTAGAACCTTCACTTCTAAATGCATTCGTAGGACTTGGGGATATACTCATTCGCACGACGGAGCATCTAGCAGCACATAGTCCAAATCGTCGGCGCGCCTCTATCGACAGTGTTCTTGACTTTTTCGTTCCCTCGAGAGTGATACAGCAGCTCATACGGGATGAGGAACAACTTTCCCATCAATTGACTATTATCCTCTTCTCTTTTTCCTCTTCTTCCTTTATTCGAGGACATTTTACAAGTCATGTGAAAGAACCAGATCGTCTTCATTTTCGTATGATACGAAATGATGATGTCTTCGACTTCTGGCGCGATTATCTCGGTGTAAAGGTCAGTTCTACATGTCTCGAATGGTGATATGACAAATTTCTCATCAGATTCAACTCAGGTTTTCTTCGCTCAAACGGACCGATTTCTGGATGCCTTGAAGTATCGGTTTGGTAATCGGTTGACTGATGCAGCTCGTCGACGCCTCTTTCTGCGTCTTGATGAGTTTAATGTTGGAGGGGTTTCCGCCTCGACCTTGGAGCGTTTTGTCGGTGATGACTCCCTTGAGCATGCTGTGCAGAAATTTCAAACAATAGGTACAACTGTCAGATCCATCCTGCCATTAAAGCCTGATTATACTTTGTTTTAGCGACTGAGCAACGCGTTCCAGAAATTCCGAAAAATGACAAGATGGTCCCTCTGCTGATTTGGGTTGACGATAGACCAGAAAATAACATTGAGGAAGTACAATTTGCAAGAAAGCTTGGCGTCCGTGTCTTTGAGTTCCCATCGACAGCCTTGCTCAAAGAATGGATGGAGGAAAACGAAGGTGGGACTGACTTGGCATTTTTGACACATTCTACTGATTCAGTGCTTTTGACAGATTTCTTGAGAAGCAATGACAGTGCTGATAGCATTCGCTTTATCTCCGACACCGCTCGGTTTGAAACTGATCACCGAGTCACTAAAAGCAATAATCCTCTCCTGAACATCACCGCAGGAGAAAATGTCGCACGTTATTTGAGGGGGCATCTGTACCATGCACCCCTTCTGATTTTTTGTGGATCAGGAATTGTTTACACTGATTATGTCAGAGCATACGAGGCCTCGGGTTCTACCTGTAGTTCAGCGATCGTTCGTCAGTATGTGTTGTCGTTGAGTCATAGGAGAGGGGACGACCAAAATTGGCAAGGATTCAACGTTGGAGGACGTTAGGAAGTGAAGTTCTAGTTTGCCTTCATTCTCGTTCTCACCGCTTATAATCTTTCTTAAATCTTTCCTTCATCACTGCGACCTTTTACATTAGCTACTTCGATTGTCTTACAGACCGGGTAACGTTTAAAAGTCGAGATCAACGGGTTCAAGGTTACTTTCTACACAAGTAGTATCAAGTGATGTTTTTACACCAGAGAAGCTGCCGAGAGATCGAAGCTGGCTAATTTGGCAGCTCCAGCTCGATACATTTCCTCGTACTGCACAATGTCATCTGCAAGCTTGTACAGTTCGGCCAACTCCTTACATACTTCGGCCCTACACATCCCCACCAGACAGGCAAAGAGTTGCCTCGCCTTCTCCCCCTCTTCCGTACTAAGCTGCATTGTACTCGGATGGTCTCGATTGGCATTCAGCATCATCAGGTCCATGACATGGATCGCGGTCTCATGTCCCTCAATGAATTCTTCCCGCAAACAAATAAGCTGGAAAAACGGTCCCCGTAGTAACACCTCATCTTCATTTGCAAAGTCAGATAGCTCCCTGATTGGAACTGCGCAAATCGTCGAAACAACGCTGGAAGGAAATCTCTCCCGATAAATCTTCATGTATTTAGGAAAGAGATTGACAACATGAATTCGCCATAGAAATGGGTGATATGCCCCAGTGTCCGTCATTTTGTCAAGGCCTGCAAATTGTTTGAGAGCGACTACTCTGCTAGTGCTCGCAGACATCATCGCGAGAGGAATTCCCCAATACCTCTCCGTAACAGACCGAGCTGCAAGGTCTTCGAAGTCTTGCAGTTGGTCATCGGAGAATGTAACACCGCGATAAACAATACCTTGGAAATTGTGCGTGCGAGGCGTGTGGAGAGTATAGTTGAATAGATCGATATTAAGAAGTTCTATGAGGAAAACGGCGCAGCGTACACGCCTTTCTTGCTCGACAACATTGTCGGACCTGAAGGCCTGATTTATGATGCGAAAGATCTGGTTATATCCCGCTTGAGAAGTGTATAGTCGGATGACACTCAAATCCTCATCATCGGGAACGGCGTCCAGTTCTCGGTCCCATGCTTTAACACTGGTAAGGACGGTGGGTAAATATGGCGAGATATTTCGATCATCCGCTCCCACAGTGAGTTCCTGAATGTACGAGCGAAGGTCCGCCATGAGAATTGGGTAATCTTTCCAATTCTCTCGGATATATATAATGGCTTGGCGTACAGCAGCCATTCGAGCTGAAAGAGTTGCTCCATTATAGAACGTTTGAGAACGGGGAGAACCATTCTTTCCAAAAACAGAAAGATATTGCATCGAGTCCCAGTCACCAAAGCGATGCGCGAATAATTCCATGGTGGCTATAATGTGGTGAGGACGTTGTGGCATTGTGGAGACTTCCGTGGAAAAGAGAGGTTCTGCTTGTTCCATCACTGAGTATGAAGCATGCTTTTGTGATGATGATTGTCCTCGTAAACCGACAACCACGTCGACTTCATAATCGGAACATTCCATTATCACCATTGTCACAGTGAAAAGAATTGTCCCTGTGTTTGACGCACATGTGTATCCTATCCCTAGAGCAAAGATTAGAACACATTGATGTGGTTCAGCGAAAACGCCGTCATTAGTAACCAAGATTTGTCACTGGGCCTCACAAATTGACATGTAAGTCGCTCGGCAAAAACACCGCATGAGATTCAGAGAAGACGGGAGACAGGCAAAGCAGTCCAGATTATGATTAGTACGAAGTTCATATCTCATACCTGATGGTCATCACGTCAAGTTGGTTATCTTGACTTACCCATTGCATTACCGAAGTTCTAAGATTATCGTAGTTGCCGATCTTGGGCTGTGATAGAACTGGTGAAGGCATATCGTAAACGTTGCTTACAAGCAGTCACCTATAGGACAAGATGGATCTTGCCACGCCTTCAAGAGTAAACGTCCATTTGCCACCCTAGAATTGAAGGGCATGCCGTGACAGATGATCAATGGATGATATTGCCGGCACGGTCCGCGCACGACAACGAGAAAAAAGAAGTTCAAATGTGCTTGCAAGGAGTAAATGAATGCCTCTGCGAAAAAAAATCCCTTCGGGGCTAATCACGTTTGTCAAATCAAGCAACTCGAGCTGTAACAACTCGTTCTTTGTCAAGGCGTGACGTAACGATGGAGACACACAACACTCCGAAGAGCACTTATCCTGATCGAACCAATCGCCTGCAAAGATTCGCAGATTGGGGTCCTATCAGCTCAAAAGGACCAACATCAGAACCATTTTATCATGGCAAAGGCGTGGCGGAACGTCTAGCTGTGGTCCGTAACTCAATCGCCTACGTTCGAATGGAGTGGACTAAGTATGGACTGTTGATGGAAGGGTTGAGGGCATTGCTAATGAGGCGATTGGGTAATGCCCTGCCCGCAGACGACACAGCAGGGTTGCAACACCTTTTGGCCAGTACGATAGAATGGAGAGACGGAAGCAGAGGGTCAGTTCCCGATGACGAAGATGATTACAGTGCTATACGACTCTATACCTCGAACTCTGGGTACAAGGTCTTCCAAATTGTCGACGCAATTCTTCGAACGAACGAGGCTACAGACTCGCAACAACTGGAGGAACTGAACATCGCTGTTTTCCTTGTGGAATTAGTGAACGTCGATCTTTTCAATTTTGTCTCTATCACACCTCATGCCAGTAATTTTCAAGGCGTCGTCTATCGTGCTTTAGCTGCCTCCAACGAACAACTGGAGGCATTCAAAGTGCTCGCGGCTAGACCCATACCGGAGCGTTATTGGTCAATTCCGCTAGCATTGATACCTGCAAGCAAGAAGCAGGACATAGCACTCAGTTTTGCGGAAGGCGAAATCCAACGTCAGCCTAGAGGCAAATTATTCCTGTGGAGAATACACGTTTTCGAACTTGAAACGGGATTACTCCGACTCTATCGTGAAAGATTTCCATCAAACGTGGTATCCACAATTTGCGCAGTCCCAGTCGCAGAGCTATCTCAGTTCCCTGAGGAAGACGAAGTGATATTGAGAGGACCATTGTTCCAACTCGTTCGGATGCACGAAGAGAATATAAAAGGGATTGGACATGCTCACGTTATGGATTCGATGATCTTGAACATCAATCGAGACCATCCTAGTACAATGGAGCTCGGCAAAACAGAAGGGATCCGTGCTCGAAACTTGATAGCTTGCTTGGTGGGGGTGGGGAGAGCCAAGGCATGCAAAAAACTAGCAGAAGATTTTGGATTGTTCAGCGATGTGCCGTTGTACGAACGTTTCCTTCAGGAGGAATCAGACAAGTTAAAGAGCATGGTGGACGAGTACTAGAAGCTGTAATATGTAACGGAAAATGAAATGATTCGTGAATAATAGCGACGCCAAACAGGAGCCAAATAATATGCTCGCGCCTTCTTGTCAACAATCATGGCGCCCGCACCTGCGCCTGATTCTCCACGGTCCTCTCAGTCTCCGGCGCCTCCTGGTTCGCAAGGCGACTTAGAGCTGGAACTCCTTGGCCTTGCGAATGCGCTGTACAACCTTGGCACCACAGTCATTAATGATTCCACAAAAGAGAGGGATAAACCCGGCGGTGGAAAGCAGGTAGGGCTCCGAGTGTACGTATATTCTTTCATTTTAGGCACCTTCTAACGATTTGCAGGAATGAAGTGGTGACTCATCTCAGCACGATCGACGACATGGCTCAGAACATAAAAACAATGATTCCCCTGCAGATCTTGACTGAAGTCGACAACTCTAGGAATCCGATGTTGTTAACGCGAGAACGCATTGAGCGCGCCGCGACCGAGAATCAGTTCATGAACGGAAAGATTGCTGCAATAGATGTCAGTTTCTCTGCCGCCAAGGCCATAATAGCAATTCAGTCTTTCTATACAGTCGTATCGCAACTACCTCAACGAGGCGTTAGTTCAGAACTTCCCGGAGCTTGAGGAGTACTTTCAAGCTCAAATCCGACCCGATGCTACTTGTCCGCCAGTTGCAAATGGTGCGAATGGTCTATAGTGTTCTATAGTGTTCACGTGCCATGATTATTTATCCGTCGAATTTCTTTCTTTTGTGTAGTACACACATGTCGTCTTCCAATTGCAGGCGCAGCATGATCCAGATTCTGGCATCCATTCCCATGAGATGATGGAAAGGTTTTCGGATCGACATATTTTCTAATAATTTTTTTTAATAATGGCGTTAGCCGTGCGAGATCTCATGTAGCTTTGTAAGACGTTGTAATGAATTGTATGTCAATCGAAGAATGGTTGCTATCCAGCTTGTAATTCACTTCTTGCTTTCGATCCTTCACGACCCCGACGCTCAGGCAGGAACTCAACGTTAACATCCTCTCTCCTTATATCCTACCAATTGCTCATCCATAATCGCGGGCAGCGTAGCCCTAATTGCCACTTCTGATATCTGATGACGGACATTCTACGGTCATATACAGCATTGTCTGCCTCATCAAGTAGGTCGGAAGTGTCGACAGTGCTCAACTCAATCATCAGTGGTGTGTTCAGTAGCTGGACATCTCGCAAGTTTACCAAACTTTTCCAGCCCCACCATTCGCGATTGATGATCCAAGCCGAAAGGAGCTTATAAAATGTCTTCTACGAGATCTGAAAACGGCCTCAATTAAGAACGGTTCAAAACTTCTTTCGCACAAAGGTGTGTAACTATCTGATTAGAAATTGGTGTAATCTTATGCGCCTCGGTAACAGACGCTGCCCAAGCATTGCTAGCTGTAAAGGAACTTGGCAAGAATCCAGTTGGTTCAGAATTCATCGCGACTCCTGATAATCTGAATACTCTTCTGGAACTTGCTTCATCTTTGAAGGACGACTCAGAAGCTTCAAGTGAAGCCCTCAGATCCGTTGCCAATGCATTATTTCTCATCGAGAAGGCTCGATCTACTATATTGGAGGAAAGTGTTGGTGGAGGGGTCCTCGCTATCTCCATGCTCGAGGTAACGCGTCAACCTGTTTGAAATGATTGTCTCTTACTCTTCGTTCCAGAAAACTACTTTACCAGATCATATCTTTGTCCTATCGCGTATCCTCTTTCTCATTACAGTCTCAGGTCCCTCGTTCATCAGAAAACTTGTCGAAGAAAAATACAATGGGCACACTACGATTGAGATAATCGGCTCAAAGCTGGATCTTCTAACGGTCGGAATCCTAGCTGGAAGGAAGATGGCCCGAGAGGCGATGACCGATATCCTCAAATTTGCTTTCAATATTCTTCTTTACTATCCCAAGATGGTTCGAACGGAGCCACAAACCCCCGAAGCTAATAATGATGATCAAACGCATGTTATTGGCGATTTTTGGAGTTCTAAATTGGATAAGTGCGCTTTTTCCCTTCTTAATCAGCCTTACTTTCCAGCTTATAAGTGTCATCAGTCTTTTGGCACCAGCCCTTCGAGTTTTCACATCTCTACCTCCCACTTCTCCAAGTCCTATTGCTGCACCTCTTACTCACGTTATACACACACTAATTACGATACCTGTTTCGGCGGAACTACGTCCTATTTGGTTTGGCACCAATGCTATCGCATCGCCTCGCGTGTCTGTGTCTAATAGCCCGAGACACTCCTCTCGATCCCAAACGCCTCAGCCCGCTGCTGCATCTAGCTCGAGCAACAGTAATGACTCTCCACAGCCATCACCAGTTTCTCCAAAACCCAGTACCTTGGATCGTGCATTATCTGTCCTTTCCGCTGGTCGACGGTCCCTGTCCCGTTCTCCTCCGTCTATTACTACGGCCTCGATGAACGTGGTCCAACGAACTTACGAACTAATTGACACCGCGTTTGCGCATTTCTTTCCGGATGTTGTCGATGTTGACGATGCATCTGTTCGCGATCGCGCTAAGCAAGAATTGGCTGACAACTCGCTCGACGACCTGCTCTCTCCTTTGGTCGTGCTTCTCTCCAGAATCTGCGCTGCGGACGAGACATCCAGGGTTCGCGTGCGACAGCTGATTATCCCAGATGATTTGGATCGTTCGTCGCCGCTTGAAGGAAGATCTGACCTATTAGGCCGTTGCCTCAGGCTTATGATGAGCGTTTACCACTCAAGGTTGAAAGATTCGGTTGGAGAGATGTTGTTCGCCATATGCGATTCCGACGGTAAGTTATATTGAGACCTTCCTTCACTCTAATCTGGTGCTCATCGTGTCGTAGCATCTGTCCTCTCTGCTCTCGTTGGCTACGGAAATGTAGCGGGATTCTTGTACAACAAAGGAGTCCTAAGTGCCCCTCCTGCGCCAAGTGCCACGACCAGCACGTATACCCCTAGTCCCGTCGCAGCTTCAATAAATCCAATTACTGGAACAACCAATAACCCGAGGCAAGATCTGCCGGAGATGACGGATGAAGAGAAGGAACGTGAGGCGGAGAAGTTGTTCGTGTTGTTCGACCGCTTGGAGAAGACGGGCGCCATCCCGCCCAGTCAGAATCCCATACGCAAGGCATTCCAGGAGGGCAAAATTGGTTAACTTTTTGACGATTTGATCTATATTATGAAGATATTCCTTGATGTTTTATCGATGAAGTTATTTGACCGTTTTCACGATGGATACCTACCGCCTGAGTAACAAACAACACAGTGAAATCACTCAAAGCAGGATAATACACTGAACAGGGACTTGGTAAATAAATGTATACCACATCCAGTTGGGTTTCCTATGTCATTTCGTGAATTGGCTGTTGTCGTGACTGCCCTGTCAAGTGTAACGTAGGAGTGAGAGTTTATATCTTTGCTGATTGACAAGTGGATGAATCGCCAGCCGAATGAACCAAGGACTGATTTCCCAGTGAAGGATACAGGAATAAATTTTCTGGCGAGACGCAATTGGACCCGACACTACCAAAGATGAGGACTTTGAGTGGTATGCTTTGCCAGACTAACAAGTTCAGAAGTTGAAAGATCGGCAGTCAACACTGCTCTCAGGCCTTCAAGGTTCAGATTCCATCCAAGAACCAAAAGTCCCATATTCTAGTCATCTGGTTACCCCACACTACTCTTGACTCTGCTACGAATACTCCTTCTGAATGATTTTTGCAATAGTTTGGAGTTGTATATTCGACGTCCCTTCATATATTGCCCCAATTTTGGAATCCCTCCAAAATTTCTCAATACCCGTCTCTCTCGTGTAACCAATCCCTCCTGCCCATTCAATTGCAGATCCGCTAACCTTCTGCGCAACCTGACTCGCCCAGTACTTCGCCATTGCCGCCTCTTTCGTGAATGGGCGCCCTTCCTCCTTTAGCCTCGCGGCATTGTAGGTAAGCAGACGCGCAGTCTCGAGTTCGACTGCGGCGGAAGCAATCTGAAATTGCATGCCTTGAAAGGTACCGACGGGCTGTCCAAATTGAGTGCGTTGATAGGTGTAAGGAACGGCATTGTCAAATGCGCCTTGTGCGAGACCAAGCATTTGAGCGGCAATGCCGATACGGCCTGGAATTGGAGGTAAAATTGGTTTCTAGCATACAGGAGAGAAAAGCAAGGGTGTTACGCACCTTCGTTGAGGATTTCAATTGCAATCTAGAAATATGAATGACATTGGCATGAAGAGGGCTTGGTTTGAAACGCGTACCTTGTAACCCTTGCCCTCTCCGCCGATAACATTCTCCTTTGGTACTCTTAGATTATCAAAATTAAGAGAACAAGTTGACGACGCGCGGATTCCCAACTTCTGTTCTTTCTTCATAATTTCGATGCCCATATCTTTTGTTGCAACAAAACATGTAATACCCTTGTACCCCTTGCTAGGGTCAATCTGTATTCCCGGTCAACGATAACGAAGAACACGCGGACAGGAAAACACACGTTGGCGAATATGAGGAAGACCTCAGCTTCATATGAATTCGTGATCCACATTTTGGTACCGTTTATGATCCAATCGTCTCCATCCTTTGTCGCACGGGTCTGTAACGCAAACGCATCCGAGCCCGACCCTGACTCTGAAAGACAAAATGAGGCTAGCTGAACAAAGATATAAGCAACAATCCTCAAATAGCACTGAAAACGACTGAATACGAACCCTTGACTCCGCAAGCTGTGGTAGCCATTTCTGCTTTTGTTCCTCTGTGGCATACGAGCGGAATATCGTGTTTACAAGGGTATTGTGTACATCACACAAGACAGATACGGACGGATCAACCTTGGCTAATTCTTCTATAGCAATAATAGCCGAAGTAAACGAGCCACCTGCGCCACCGTGCTCTTCACTCGTTTCAATACCCATTAACTGAAGCTGCATCAGCGCATCAGTTGAAGACCGTGACGTAAAGTAGCTCACCCCCTGCTCGAACAATCCTGTTATGATAGATTTATCCATATGCTCTTTCTCGTCCATCTCGCGGACTTTAGGACCAACAATATCGACCGCAAAGCGTCGCACTAGACATTTGCAAGAGACACAGAAGTTGGAGGGACGACGTGGAGACGTAACATGTACGTACCAGCCTCGCGGAGCATGTTCTCCTCATCGGTAAAGTTCCGCAGAGAACCTATGGAACGAACACACAGAGAAGAGGAAAATGTCCTACAACGAGGTTTGATAAGAAGACGAGGCAGCCGTAGAGAGGACCTGAGGGCTGTAGAAGCCATGGTAGTTGTGGAGAAGGTCCGTAAGTGTCACATGTTATTTAAATGATTATATAGATACATTTGATTTGAAAGATTCTTGCGATCAAAACCATGGACTTCGCCGCGGCGACGGATCTGATATGATTTCGTCTGATGGAGAATAGAACTAGCGTTTTTGCTCCGCCACAAGGGCCGGTTACTGGTGTTGATTACGTCATTCCCAAAGGATGCCCGCCCTGTGTTTAGACTGTGAAAGCACTTCTAGTAACTCTATTCATTTGTCGCACATGTCTACCGACCTACGATCATTGTGATACCACTGATTTTATGGTTGCTTTCCTTCTATCAAGGTCCTTAGACAAGCGTCGCTATTTAAGCACGTTTTAGGAATTGGTCACCTTCCGTGGTCCCTGAGTTCGTCATCTCATATCGATCCTTGACAGAATTCGCATTCATAAATAATTCAATCTGTGAATATCATCATATACTCCGCGTGCTCCAACCATGACTGAGGCCTCACTTTTATTGCATGGGTGAGACAACCAACTTATGGTTCATTTTACGTTCAAATGGTTTCGGTGCTCGTCTTCGAGCTCGAAGACTGGCCCGACCTCTTTAACAGAGCCAATGCTTACACTAAGGGAGATGATCTCCGGATTACTTACCGCATTATTATATAACTCGTTTTCCCCTATGTTCGCAAATATCGTCATCCCGTGTGGCAACGATGCCAGTCCAATGTTTGATCAAGATGAGGCCTCCCACCTACCGTATTCACTAGATGCGAAGACTCTCGGACGGATACGACCGGTTCGTCCAGTAGCAACCTTTCCTCCAATCCGTATGTAGATGCATCAACAAAGAACTATCTCTGGATAGTTGAACGATCAATTGATAAATGACTGATTTCTGATTGCAGTGA
This sequence comes from Termitomyces sp. T70a, assembly GCA_017657195.1. Taxonomy (NCBI): domain Eukaryota; kingdom Fungi; phylum Basidiomycota; class Agaricomycetes; order Agaricales; family Lyophyllaceae; genus Termitomyces; species Termitomyces sp. T70a. The sequence goes on from JAGGAT010000318.1 coordinate 20,748, forward strand.
GATCTATTGAGTCGACTCGAAGATGACGACTCCTGAAGTTATTGGTGGATTCAGCATGAAGGGATCTAGAGCGTCGAATGTGACGAAGAGATCTCGTAGGAAGTCCAGCGTAGTTTATGCGTTGTGAGAGAAATAACAGAAAAATCTTACTAGTTTGACTGGGAAGGAAGCACCGATAGACCCACATTGCAAAGACACATGTATCAGTGGGCATATCACAAAAGTTTGCGGATACATAACTAGAAAACTCCCGGAATGAGTCTATACGGAACTCGCTTCGCCCACAACTTCCATTCCGGTCCAAATTTCGTATGCAACATTCTATCTTCTGGACTGATGCGAAGCAGGAGGCTTGCGATGACAGCGACCGCAATAGTGGACCACACACAAAGCGCAATTTTCCCCACATTGGTTTCAAGTATCCCACATTCTGAAACCCATGATCCCGAAGCGTGACTGCAGTAATATCCCAGGATCGTCAAAATGAGACCAACATAGCTTGGATGTCGCACAAAGGCATACGGGCCATCAACAACAAGTCTGTGGTTCTTTTGGACGGAGAGCTCAAATGTGAACAGGGGACCTAATGTACGAAAGCTTCGGACACGCAAGATAGTGCCAAATACACCGAATGCATTGCCCAGTAGGAAAAGAGGAGTAACTCTGATGTGATGCGGAGACGTTTTGTTCAGAATGAAGACGTGAAGAATGTGTTTCGCGAGTGCATTGGTAGGCGATTGGTTGGCGATAATAACAAGAATTTCGAGAAAACATATAAACCAATACATCGCCTGATAAATGACACTGTAAGTCATAAACAGGAGTAGATGACTAGCATCTCACCCTTAAAAGACGGCATGGCCACCCCAAAGACCTGAGAAATCTCTCTCTCCAGTCTGGTATAATAATATCGCTACATGGTACTGGTGGGTTGGGAGGAGTCGCGTTGATTTTCATATTTACAGCGTCAATGATAAGCAAAGGAATCTTAACGAGAGGCATGGCGATGGAACGTGGGAGGTGGAGCGACTGTAAGGTGTACGTTTAGGAAATAATCGACCTTTTGTAATGTGAATCACCAATCAGAGACCTGGCAAGGATAGACGAATCGCTCCTGAAAGAAGCGTGTGCATCAGAAAGAACATTGGTTTTACAAAAGGGAGAGCCTATGAGCACATTCTCAATGTCTCAAGGTACCACTAGAAAGGTTATTGCACATGCCAGTGCATAGCGGAATTAACCTGACACCGAGCAGGACAGATCTCAGATAGGCCTTTGCGGACCTATGCTTCGATGAACTTGGCAATAATTTCGGATCTGCCTTACACGTGGAAACAGCTACATGGTTAGGACGGATGATACAAAAGCCCAATAGAGCCAGGTACGCGAGACATGAGACATCATAAGAGAAGGAGATGCATCGTTTTACAAAGAGGAAAACATCAAGTGACGCATTCATTTATCTCGTAGATTTCCTCGGCCCGGAAACGGAAGCAGAGTACAAGCGAAGTGGGAACCTGGCTCTGGATATGACGGCGGTTCTTTATTGACAACAGTATAGGCCAACTTTACTGATGGAAAACCTACAGTGTGAGTTTCTGTTGTGGGCCAAAAGATTTTCAACATATCGTCATTCCAGGACTAGAAGGCGATGATGGTCTCCCTGTATAAAGTCGACAGATGTACAGAGACTTTGGACTGACCTAAGCTGAGGTACTTTTGCAGCGAGAGGTTATTGTAGTGTTACCATTGAAGCCCCGAGCAAGCTCCAACTTTCTTCCAGTTGTTTTCCATTGAAACACCAGGAGGAAATCAAGTCCGTTGAGTACGGTGCATTAGACAAGTCGAGGTACCAAAAGACTTATGACACGAGGCCTAGAAGACTGATGACATTCTGAACTGAAAGATGAGTTGACTGCTTCGCATTATATAAGCAATCATCATTGGACCTACCGGCTTGATAACACGTGTTGTTTCGTCTGAGGTCCCGCCCGCGTTGCCGTTGTGGCACTAAGTGCCTCCGAAGCGCCATATCGTCAAGTCCCAATAACAACTATTGCTAGAGTTTGTGTGAGAAGGTATAATGATTCCTTGAATGATTTATATGTACTTACTGGTACCACGGACCATAGGCTTGATAGTTGAATCTAGAGGACTCGGACTATGCACGCACATCATCTCCAACAGACAACGTGAAGCTTCAATGCAGAAATCCTGATATGTGCACTATGAGATGTCTCTGACGGTGATGTCGCGTCCCTCTGCGACTTGTGTTACGGTAGCAACCCTGTATCTGAACTGATCTAGATTTTTATTATCCTGATACCACTCCTCGGGTATTATTGTATTGAGCCAGAGACTTATCGGTTGCATGCTGGTATCATAGACACCTGTATGTCCAAAAGGCACTTGTCTCAAGGTCCTGTCAATACATTCTCTCTTTTCTTGAAGATCACTCGGGGTACAGGCTCAGACAGCCCGAAGTAAGACCTGTCGTAACCTCTCAAGGACGGCTTGTCAGAACTTCTGATACTATGCCATTCAGCTCGGAACTGTGGAACACGCGATAATAGAAAGGTACACTAAATCCTCGGTTGCATATAGATAGCTCCATTGCTCAAACACCATTAAGATGTGTGGAATAATGGCATTCCTGACGGTGGAGGATTTTCATCCATTACAGCCGGTCCTCTCGGAAGCATTGCAGGTCCATCTTGACTAACAATAATTCCACGATGTTCGGACTGCTCTTGGCTTGTACCGCATTCCGAGGGCGCCTGTCGATTGATAGCCGATACCCTTATGTGACTGCAACAGTACCTATTGATAATGGAAAATTTCTCAGAACGATTATTACGAGCATAGCGCAATGTTCTCAATTTTGCTTCCGTCAAGCTCGCACTTGTTTACATGACTTAAGAATTCCAAGGCACCTCGGATAATGCATATGTCTTGAGTGAAGTACTTGCATAGATGTGAATACCCGCAAAATGTTAAAGCTGTCTGCTGGCAAAGCCGGTGTTGAACCATGGTTTTTTCAATTTGCTTGACTGGAAAATTACAGTTCAATGATCTCGTCCAGGTCGGTCGTAATCAGCTGCGAGTGTAGACAATTTATCTACAAACATGGTTAAGATGTCATGATTAGTGGTGCGCTTTATTCAGGTCTTAAGAAGGGACACAAATGACTCGGTGAAGTTCGTCAGCATGTATCATCTCTTGGAAACAATCCAATAAAACCTTTGATGATGTCCTCTGATCTGGGGGATGCTAGTGCTCGTTAGTACGGACCGTCACATTCAGTGGAAACTAAGGAATAGAGATGAGTAAGTGCGAGCACCCTGTGACCTGTTAGTATAAGACACTCCTTCACTTGACTTTAGATCTCTTCAGATGAAGGATGAAGAAAAACCAGGGTTCGAACTACAAGGACAAACTCACACCCTATTTGCACCATAAAACAAGAACAGTCTATATTTTGAATACAAAGAGAGATTTAAGGGAATCCAGTCTTCTCAATTGCATGATATATGTTTCAACTCTCCAATCAACTCGAATGTTCGCTCGCCAGCTCAGAGGTATCATAGTCTTCCAAAGCCTTCAAGACAAATTCACGACGTAGCCACTTCTCCTCGGGCGTTAACCACCAACTTACGATACCGAATATGGTGACAGCACCAAAAATGACACAGGCCTGCACATAGATGAATCAAACTTGGACGATAAGGGATTGCGAAGATGACTAACAAAATTGAAGGTTTCAGAAGTTACAGGGAAGAAGAACGGAGAGATCATGACCTATTAAGAAGGTCAAGACATACCTACAGAGCGAAAGAAAGGGCAGGCTCACCGAGAAAACGATGGCATTGAAGAAGGCTGCACAAATGTAGAACGGGATGGCGAGCTTTCCGAGATAGAAGTACGACGACTTGAATCGGCCACGCGTCATAGTCAAACGCAACAAAGATATGAGCCCATAGGCAGCAATGGTGGGGACTCCGCCTGCAGACACCAACGACGTGAAGGCGACTTGGCTGGGCAAGATTGTGCAAAGGATGCATGCGCCGAAGATATAGATGACCGTGATAGCATGTCTAGGTTGACCGGAAGAATCGACTTTGCCAATCCAACTGGATAACGGGAGCACACCATCACGTGCGACAGCGAACACGAGACGAGAAGCGGCAACAATGGCGATGCTGGTATTCTGTATATCCAGACACATCAGAATAAGGTACGGGAGGAAGAATATCAACAGACCATGATGAGTCCCAAGGCGGCGATCATGGTCATAAAGACACTTCCGCCTTTTCCAAGAGCAAGTGCATAAACTTGAACAAATGGCTGCGGAGCACCCAGTGAAAACAAGGTATCAAAATCAGGTGTACAGAACAAGAAGAGGATGGTGGTGATGAAGCCCATGACACCTGTTGCGATGGCACTGCTAAGAATGCCTTTGCCAGCAACAATTCTAGCATTTTTGGTCTCTTCGGCGATGTGCCCTGAGGCATCGAAACCAGTCATTGTCCCAGCGGTAAAAAGGCTGACAAGTATTTGAGTACGTTGAAAGACTATATTTAATGAGCATTAATGAGCAATGCCTACAAGGAAAGAATCCAATTCCACCCGGCAGAGGCGCCAGTTCCGTTATCTGAGGTGAAGTATAGGATATGAACGTGTAACGGATAGATTCTGAATACGCACAAGTTTGAGTGAATACTTCTCCCGCAGTACGAAAGCCATATGTCTTTGAAACACCGATCGGGAGCCAAATCAGGCAAAGGAAGAAATCGACCATCATAAGAGCGAGGGAAAATTTGAACACAACAGAATACAATCGTGGAGGAAGATAGTTTATGGCAACGGAAATGAGTAAAATGCCTTCAGATATCGCCCATATGAAAGCTCTCCACTTGGCGTTATCATTCGAAATGCCACCAGGAAAGTCTATTTCCCACACAGCAAGCTGAGAGACGATATAGTTTGCCGTTGTCTATTCTGCTTCAAGTCTTGTGTACAGACGGAAAGATGATACTGTCATACCTGGCAGTTTCCGGCGGTAAAGGTCATCCATGCGGTACAGGACCACCAAGCAACAATGAAACCGAAGAACCGGGCGTACTTCGGACCGGCGCTTTCAGCAGCCCAAATATAGATGGAACCGCTGAGAGGGAGGGCAGAGCATATTTCTGCGAGTACAGCAGCGGTGATGGTCATAAAGACAATGGTAATGATGTATGACGACCTGCAGTAGACTTATAGAAATTGAAGTGGCGCAAGTAAATTATTTCGTACCATATAGCAGCTGGTCCTCCTGCCAATATACCCAAGAAAAGAACGGATCTATTTCATCCTTTTCACATACGAAGCCAATAAAGAATATGGAGACATACCTCACTCCTCCAATGAAGTTTAAAGCACAAAAACTAGCGCAGAAGCTTTCAACCAGGTGCCAGGTTCGATGAAGTTGCTGGAAAGAAGCAAGCAAGTGAATGACAGTACACAGACCATCGATGCAGCTTACCTGTTTATAACCAAGGTTGCGCTGAGAAGGAAAATCAATGAGTCAGCTATCTGGTCAGCACCCCTAAATCGGGGTCATTAAAATGACGATACTGGGGGGCTTCCCTACGCAGGTATGAGCGCTGTTCAGGTTCGAGCGGTATGATCTCAATCCCCTTTGATATCTTTGACAGTCTCGCCTCTGGAACACAAAGTGCTAGAGACTAAAATGCCAAAGGCGCACAAAGAGGATACCCGCAGCCACGTATGCCAGTATGACCAGAAATACGATGGACGTTACCAATAGCAATTCACAACTCGTAGGGTCGATCCCAGGTTAAGCTTGAAGGGTATTACCAATTGCAACTCGTCTTGATCAGTTGTAACAACCTGCTCTGGATCATTTTTGCTGACATCTTTGCGATGAGACGAAGAAGACATGATGAGATCTGTCGAGGGATGCAAAAATTAATTTCCGCTTGATAAATAATGGTTATGTAATCATTCCGTATTATCCCGTCCCGACTTCGCGTTTTTAGTTACCGGAAATTAAGGGAACGGTACAAATGTTCGGAAACTCATGATAGGAGAACGGTCGAATCCATACCAGATATGAATACAAATCTACGGAATATTGAATCGCTAGACGAGGAACTCGTGAGTGATCATTTCCTCTGGACAACGGGATAGGAGACTCGCGCGTACCGGCTTCAGTGCCTTAATGAGATGCCACTCCTCCATTGAGACATCGGCTTTGAATGATTCCTGGAAGGAGGCGTTAGAGAACTGGACTGTTGTCATTATGCGGTGATGTACCTTGAGTACGTCGATACTTTGGCGACTGATAAGACTAAGGATTTCGTCCTTGTCATCGAAGTGTCGCCCATACATCTTTGCAGATTCGTAGACAGCATGCTCAATCTTCACCGCCACGCCCGCGCCAGCCTGAGCCTTCTTCACAATCTAGAGACGAGATGAGAAGGAGTTCCGTTACGCACGGCGCGAGAGATAGGCTTACATCGTGAGTCTTATGGTTGATCTCAAGTGACGTGCTAATCGCGAAGTCGATCAGTCAAGGTGAAGTAAAGAAGATAGTAAAGTACATTTTGCCAAGAGAGATGACATCCTTTTTGCCCGTAGCTGGGTCTGCCTTGACCACAGCTAGGGGCGTACCCACACGCAGTGAACCATCGAGAATATCGACACCTAAAATGATCGGATCGCGCTTACAGAAGGCTGCGATGATCTTCAACCGGCATGGCCAGACAGCTTGGGGCGCTGCATCCCTTCGCTTTGCCTCCATGATCTCTTCGTTGTATGCCTTGAAGGAGTCGAAGAGATGGTAGATAATATCCGCTATACAACGATTGTGATCAGATTAACTTACTCCTGCTTACAGGAGACAGACAATACTACCTTTGAACAATCGAATGCCCATTTCCTCAGCGAGACGTTCGGCTTCTTTATCAACGGTGACGTCGAAGCAGAGTATACAAGCAAGCTCTTTCGCCTTCTCTAACATCGTCGCGGCACGCATGATGTCCCTCTTGTGTACAGGACCGATGTTAATTCCGGAGACCGGAATTTTACTCGATTTGAGGAAATCTAGTAACGCTTCAAGCGAACCCAGGGTCGAGGCCTGGACGCAGACACCGCGGCCAGACGTATCGATGCTATTGAGCAGAGTTGTTAGATCCGACATTATTTCCTCTTTGAGGTCTTCTTCATCATCATCGGGACCAATGACGAGTAGGCGGGAACCAGCGATGGCTTTTTCTAGGTCTGGAGCAGTAATTTTGACTCCAAGCGCAGCCTTAACCTCTTTGTGGTGCACAAATGCCGACTACCATAAAATTAATTTTTCCATCAGACATCATTAATAGAAGAGACCTACTTTTATACGCAACTCCCGCAGAGGTTGTGGAGTCAACAACGCCCGAACCTGGGTCACGATAGGGCCGTTCAAACCGCACACCACGATCCTATCTCCCTCCCTCAAAATGCCATTCGACAACACAACATCCACGGTGGTACCAAGTCCCTCTACCACCTTCACCTCCAATACAGTGCATTCCAATTCTGATAGATACATCAAGCGATCACTCATGCGCTGCTGCGTAAGGTTCACGAGTAGCATGATCATGTCCGGAACACCTTCACCTGTGATCGCGGACGTTGGGACGAGAGAAACATTGCGTGCGAAGTTCTTATTTTCATAATACAGGTACGCATTGAGACCTTCTTCTGCAAAGGCAAGGATGGTCTTGGCAACACGGTCCTCAAATTCGCGTTGCACGGCCCTGCTCTGTTTTGCTAGGGATTCGCTGAAGGCACCGTCGGGCGTGGGTTTCCAGCCGTACATACGATCGATCTGAACGTCCACTGTGTGAGGAGTGGTTAGATAGAACAAAGAATCCTTACCTTGTTAAGTGCGACGATGAACGGCGTCTTTCTGTCGCGAAGGAGGCGAAGGGACTCTAGGGTCTGGGCTTCGAGGCCATGCTAGACGGTGGTCAGGATCATTCAATGTATATATAAGGACAGTGCCGCACCATTATATCAACGACTAGAATAGCAATATTGCACAGAGAACTTCCACGAGAACGCAAGTTGGTGAATGACTCGTGTCCCGGGGTATCAATAACGAGTAGTCCAGGAATTTTGTATTGTTGTGTTCCGTCCTGAATTGACGTTGAAGTTCAAAACAAGTCACAACGAAGGGCGGCAAACCTACTTTGTTCATGACGGCAGTCTTGGTCTTGATAGCCTCCAAAGGGAAGTAAGTTGCACCAATCTGCTGCGTGATACCACCAGCTTCGCCCTCCTGAACGTTAGTTTGACGAATCTACGGAAGTTGCCAATGAGAAAAAAGCTCGATCGCTGCAAGAAAGCAACACGCCTTATCCAAAAGCTTTGTCTTGCCCGTGTCGACATGCCCCAAAATACAACAAATAGGGCTCCGTAGGTTATCCTTACTTCTTGCTGCCAATGCCTCCTCATGTGCTTGCCGTCGTCTTTCAGCCGCCTCAGCCTTGCGCTGCAAAGTCATCTTCTGTGTCATTGTAAGTTCCTCTTCCGAAGACTCCTCCGAGCTGTCCTCATCTGAACCATCGTCTGAGTCTTCATCCGAATCGTCGTCCGAATCTTCTTCCTCGGACGATTCCTTTTCTAACTCTTCCTTCTTTTTCGCAGAAGACACGCCATTTTTAGCGGAAGCAGCTCTTGGAGCAGCCTTGGGAGGAGTTGATACTTTAGAAGTCGCTTTGGAAGGTAATACTGCCTTGGCAGAATGTTTGGATGCAGGTTGTGCTTAAGAATAACGTATAAAAACTCGGTATCGAAGGGATTAGCCGACTCACTTTTTGGTGCCTTTGAAAGTTCACGCTTGGCCCCTTCCTCCTCAGACGACGCGTCCCAGTCGTCTTTTGTATCCGAGACAGCATTCGCCGCCAGCTTCGTATCCTCTTCCTCACTCAATACGTCCCATTCGTCTCGGTCTTCCTCAGCGGACTTGACGGGCTCGGGGGTCCGTGGTCGAGATTCAGGGGCAGGCGATGCGTCCTTTGATGCGGCATCCTTGGCAGCAGGGCCTTTCTTCTTACGGTTCCCGTAAACCACCTTTCTCGGTGCAGCTGTACTGGCAGCTTGTTGCAATCCCTCAATCTGGACACCCGAGGCAAGTAACGCTTGTTTACGGATTTCGGCCATTTGCCTCTCTTCCTTTTGTTTCTTGGTGAGGAGCCGTCCCTCCTTCTTTGCGAGCTCCCTTTTGGCCTGAAGGTGGCGCCGTCAGATGGTTACAGTAGAGTCGACACAGTTGAAATTACCTTCTCCTTCTGCTTATTCCTCTGCCGCTCCTCCTCCTTCCTACGCTCTTCCTCAGCAGCCCGCTTCTCCTCCTCTTCAATCCGTCTAAGCTCCTCCTCTTCTTTACGCTTCGCCTCTTCTTCAAGACGCTTTTTCTCCTCCATCAAGGCCTTCAGGGCACTAATACCACCTTTCTTCTTGCCAGTTGTAGTTGCTGGCACAGGGGTAGCAACATCCACATCTTTTTTACCCTTCTTCTTTTTTTTCTTCTTCAAGTCCGTCTTACCACTTGCAGGCGCGTCTTCCTCATCATTTTCACCTTCCTCCGTCACAAAAGAAGGGGGAAGGGCAGGGGAAGAGGTCTCAGCAGCGGATGCGCTGGGTTCACCAGTCGTAGCTGCTGGGATATGGGTAGCAACATCCACATCTTTTTTACCCTTCTTCTTTTTCTTCTTCTTCGAGTCCGTCTTACCACTTGCAAGCTCGTCTTCCTCATCATTTTCACCTTCCTCCTTCGTCACAAAAGACGGGGGAAGGGGAGGGGAAGAAGTCTCAACAGCGGATATGCTGAGTTCGGCCATTGTGACTTCTACTTTTTTGGCAACAGGTTGGGCTTTTTTCTTGGCCTAGAAATTGGGTGATGGGTCAAGGGTTATCATAGGATATCTTTAAGATCATACCTTTTCACGCTCCTTAGCATTAGGGCGATGGCTAGAGTCTTCGCCATCTTCTGGAGGCACAACAGCAGCAGCAGCGGTATTGGGTGCAATGCTTTCGCCAGCCGTCTCCCTGTGATTGAGATTACTGTTGTGAATCTCGATAAAAATTGCAATCGATGTACCAGTAGTCGTCTTCCTTCTTTCCTTTCTTTCCCTTTTTTTTCGGAGCCATCCTGTCGCCTTCATTAGAGTGATGGCCAGAGTCCTCGTCATCCTCTGGAGGCACAGCCACAGCACCGGTATTGGGCGCAATACTCTCGCCAGCCGTCTCCCTGTGATTGAGATTATTGTTGCGATTCTCCCTAAAAAATGGAATCAATATACCAGTAATCGTCGTCTTCTTTCTTTCCTTTCTTTCCCTTTTTTTTCGGAGCCATCCCGTCGCCTTGTTGTCGAAAGAAAGGAAAAGACAGTACAGTCAGGAGTCAACAGGGAGATTGATCGTACTTAGTTCCGGGCGTGCACGTGATGAACACCCAATGACATTGGCTGGCGATCAACATTCATACTGCCTTGCCGTCGAACACAATGGGTCTCCTCACAATCATACGCAAGACCCGGGAGAAAGAGAGAGAGATGAGGATTTTGTTTCTGTATGTCTAGTATGCTCTAGAAAAAGCGTGGTTATAAATGTGACTAGGGGACTCGATAACGCAGGCAAGACCACGATTCTGAAGAAACTCAACGGCGAGGACATCAAGACCATCAGCCCGACCCTTGGATTCAATATCAAAACTTTTACGCATGGCAAGTAAGTGCTTAGCCACTCAGTCATATACCATAATTTTGCCTAATCTTTTTCTGATCAGATACACTCTTAACATCTGTATGTACCATGCCTTGAGTGAATTTTTGATAAACCAGGACGTCATGTTCTCAGGGGATGTTGGAGGCCAGCGCACTCTTCGGCCATACTGGCGAAACTACTTTGAACAAACGGACGCATTGGTTTGGGTAGTCGACTCTAGTGATCGCATGCGTATGGCAGATTGCAAAAACGAACTTCACTCACTACTCACTGAAGATGTGCGTCTCATTCACCTTCCAGCTACTGTGACTTCTTTCATCCCGCGGCGCTGATTTCCTGTGGCAGCGGCTCGCAGGCGCATCCCTCCTAATTTTCGCCAACAAACAAGATCTACAAGGCTCCCTTAGTGCAGCAGAAATCCAACAGGTATATGGTCCCTTGTAACTTTGTGACTGCCTTCATGCTTTGATTCACCCTGTACGGTTCGCTGCATTGTAGGCGCTCGACCTCGGACTGATCACAACGCACCATTGGAAGATATGGCCTTGTAGCGCCGTTACGGGTGCGAATCTCGTCGAAGGCCTTGATTGGGTTGTCAGCGTTGTGGCAACAAGATTGTATTATAGCTCCGTAGAGCCGCCGGTACAATTGACAAAAGAGGTGCAGGTACAGGACGCGCTACAGCTGTTGCATAACAGGTGTGGACCCAACGATGTATAGCAAGCAATATCTCGCGTGATTATTACGTTTTGTCCCGAGTTGTGTCGGTGAGACGTATTCATACACGATCTTTCAGGTACGCAATTTAGGGAAGCCCTCTTAACAACAATTTATACTGAGTAATCGTTGCAAAACTTTGTTTGTTACGAAATGGAACGGAGATCAAGCTCATCTATATATTATAGCATCCGACACTCCCAAACTAACCGATTGTATCAAGTGCGCACACGGCAGCTGTTCCGGCTTACGAAGTACAAGCTCAAATTGTCACCGGGATGGAGATTCCTTTCATCGCTATGTACAAATCTCGGCGTATGTCTTCTTACGTCCCATCCTTCAAGCTTCGCAATTCCCTTCGTTTTATCTAACTTCTATCTCGGCATTCACGGGCTCTTTTCTGATCAGCGGTGACTCAATCAAGGCCTCTTTTTATCTGTCTAATGACCAACACGCGTTACGTGTAGAGACTGTGTATGTTGATACAGTCACGTACCGTACCTTTCCTCTCCACATTCAGTCACTCTTGCGGCGTCTAAAATCGTCCGGCGAACAACTCATGTTGATGTTGTATCCTCTGCTTCTGGAGTTTGTTCTACCAGTTTTGGCATGTCTTTGAGAGTCTTTTTGTTGTGTCGTGGCTTCTCTTATCTTGTACGGCATCGGCGACGAAGTTGATTGAAGCTGAGGGTGTGGGTCTAGAGGTGGCTGGGTAGAGTTTAGTACAGAATTTGGACTGAGACAATTGTAGAATGAACCCTCGAAAGTCATAAACTCAGCCCACTCAGCTACGCAGGCAGTTGTGTGTCGGACGTGAGGACGTGTGCGGAGCTACTTACAGTTGACTCTCGCCTGGGACTGCTCCAAGAACCTCTTAGAGCACGATGGAATATTCGTCGGGTTTCGATGCGCGTTAGGTGAGGGTTGCTCCCTTTTCGCACTGTCATTATCCTATCTGCGCTCATCCTGCCGCTCCTGGTTCGGGATGTGCCTTCTTACGTGTTCAGTGTTAGCTCTTTCAACGCTGTACGAAAGGTGCCGCTATGTATGACACCCACAATGGCTTCCCTCCCACGATTGGCCACAACAATATTTTTTCCTTCCTTTTCCTACTTCCTTCCCTCCTCGTTTTCAGTCCTTGTTCTTTTGTTTCCATACATCGTTCTCACACTTCCTTCCGGGGCCCACCCCCGATCGTTCCACGTATTGCTGCCAATCGCCGCCGCTCTTACCCCGCTTTACTAACGCTCAAATCACGTCATCCCATCCTATTCAAGGGATTTGCAAACTGTCGCCTAGACTGGAGATCGCCTAAGTGCTTGCGTCCTTACCCATCTGACGGACAGGCACCATGCGAAAGTCTGTCCGACTGGAGGCGGATGTCGGGTGGAGTACTCGAATCAGTGTTCTTTTCCCGTGCCAAAAGAGTAAAAAATTAATATAAGAATGACACGAAATGCCAACCCTGCCACTCACCTTTTCTGGGCGTGTCTTCGAATTCTCCCTGCTTCTCCCGATTTAGGATCTGTGTACATGTACATGCTGTTGCGTGCGCTATCTTAAGCATGGTACGGGACCAGTATGGTATAATATGGTCCGCAAACAAGTGGGTCGATGATTCTTTGCCTTCCTTGACTTTCTTTTTAGGCGGTTTGGAATGTGCGTCATGTATTCGTGCTTCGATGAGGAAGTTCTGCGCGCGACGCGGGGTGGGACGACTTTTTTCGTTATCCGCTCCGGCACGGGAGAGAATTATCAGTAGCTTTTCTGTCCGGTGGATCAATTTTCTGCGTCTGTATCTTGTCTCTGCCAATTCCTGACGACACATTCCATCACTCAAGTTCAAATATGTATCACCTAGACCACACTGAGCTTACGTCGTTAACAGTGGCAGTCAACTCAGCTATGGAGAGCCCCGCGAACGCCACTCGTATTAGTATTAGCACTGGTTCATATGATCATAACGACAAACTTTAGTCTAGAGTGTTCTTCCCTTTCGCTTCTCTTTACCGAGTGTCGGGCTACACCTCTTACCTCCTGTGTGGCTGTTACGAGCTGTCGATCGTACTCGTTGTATGATGGACAGCGGTGCGTAAACCAGACCGCTATAAATACAAGTTCCATTGATTTCGCATATCCGCAAGAAACATGCGAACAAGTATCGTGTTGCCAAGACGGTTATAAAATTAAACATGAGCATGGGCTTCTGCGCCGCCATGTTGTTATTTGTTGTCAGGAGGCATATTACTGACAGAATATGCTCGATAGCCTTCGTGATCACGTTTTTCGGCCATTCGTAAATCGTTTATGCTCTTAAACTCAGAGTTTTAAGTCGAATCACCTTTAGACTTGGGAGTCGCGGCCCTAGTTAGAGTTGAGCATGAGATTGTGTTGGAGACAATGCGGAAACACGGTCACATGCTGAGAGGGTGGCGCATGAAGGTGCCAACGCGTGCCGGAAAACTCACGCGTCAACGGTCCTGAGAGACCTTCAGACGAGAACTAGTGCCACCGACAAAGAGTGGAAGTACTTTTCCATGGTACATGGTCAAACAGAGAAGTTGCTGAGCGTAGCATAAAAATACCAGCTCGCCCTTCGGATTTGAGATCTACTTCAACCAAGAATGGTGCTGTTGAGATCTGCGATCGCTGTTTACAGGAAGGAGATAGACAGAGCAGCGAGCTGGAATTAGTTTTTTTGATTGCTTGTTGATGTGTTTCACAGAGACTGAATTCCTCGGCGCCAGCTATGATCAGTTTCGGTTCCCTCGGTATGTTTTTTGGTGAATCCGCGGTGAGAGGTCGCTGGTTTTGAATGTTGAACCCCAGGTGAATCCTTGGGGAACCCCAAGGGAATCCTGACGGCACGTGTGAATTCCTAATGGGGACGTGCGAATCCCTCCATCTGCGATTGCTTTGGTTGCGGATCTGCAATTGCATCTGGATGATGGACCTACTTCGACCATTAGGAACCCGTCTTTTCTACCGGCCACTGGCGCGCGTTATAAGGGGCTGCCTTCTCTTCCTCTTTCTGCATTCTGTTGGCTCCTCGTCTCTTCTCCTCAACAATGGCAGCCTCGACCCAGCCTTGTGTTCAATTCTCATCCTCCTCAAAGGCCCTCCAGTCGACCTCACTCTTCTCCTCATCTCTTCTCAGCCCACGGTCATGGGTAATCTCGCTTGGTACGGGGCCAGACGCGTGTGCTAGATTGGTCACTAATGCTCTCCTAGCGCGCCATTCTATTCTATCGGTGCTTTGTGACGCCATCACGACCGGTCATCTTACGATCTCCGACTCGGAGGGTACTCGTTACTTCGGGAGACACCAAAAAGGATGCAATGACGTTCATCTAAAAGTCGTCAACGACAATTTTTGGCTTCGAATACTTCTTTCTGGCGATCTGGGCTGTGAGCTATCACTTTGGCGTTTCAGTTTGAAACAATCTGATCTTGTTCACAGTCAGCGAGGCTTACATGATCGGCGATATCGAAGTTTCTTCCCTCAAGGCGTGCATGGACGTATGTGATTCGTCTCAAGTTCGTCCTCGCGCCGGACCTAAAATTATGTATTTTCATAGCTATGGCTTGACAACCAGTCTGGTATGGAAGATACCCTCTCCTCAGTTGTTGCCCGCGTCTCTGCGGCATTTTCTGGTCTCTATAACTCTTTCCTTGGCCAGACTCGCTCACAAGCGCGTCTCAACGCCATTGCCTCATATGACCAGTCCAACGAACTCTTCAAAGCCTTCCTCTCCGCCGAGATGATGTACTCTTGTGCTCTCTGGTCAGACTCTGAAGGCGGTGTTCGTGGCGATCTCGAAGACGGTCCTCGTTCAGGCGATCTCGAAGCTGCCCAGCTTCGTAAGATTCGTCATGTCCTCACCAAGGCACGTGTTAAACCTGGTCACCGCATCCTCGAGTTCGGCTCAGGATGGGGAGGTCTGGCTATTGAGGCTGCTCGTACCTTTGGCTGTGAAGTAGACACCCTCACCCTCTCTATGGAGCAAAAGGCGCTCGCAGAGGAACGTATCCGTGCTGCTGGCCTCGAGGGCCGTGTCCGCGTTCATCTCCTAGACTATCGAGAGATTCCTGCCGAGTTTGAAAAGGCTTTCGATGCGTTTGTGAGCGTCGAAATGCTCGAGCACGTCGGTTCCAAACACTACAACACTTACTTCAAACTCGTAGACTTTGCACTCAAGTCTCGCGACGCCACCGCTGTCGTCTCTGCTTCCACCTTCCCTGAATCACGGTTTACAGGCTACCAAGCTGAGGACTTTATGCGTCGCTACATGTGGCCCAATTCCTGCCTTCCATCTGCTACCGCACTCATCATGGCCGCGCAAACCGGCTCCTGTAACCGTTTCACCCTCGAAGGCGTCGAAAACCACGCCGCGCATTATCCCCGGACACTGCGCGAGTGGGGTCGTCGCCTCGACCGAAACTTGACCCAAGATGCGATCGTTAAGGACTACCCCGCCCTCCGCGAACGGGCAGAATACGAGGCGTTCAAGCGTAAATGGCACTATCTCTTCGCATACGCAGGTGCAGGCTTTGCCAAAGGGTATATCACATGTCACATGCTCACATTTATCCGCCCCAACGATGCGCCTGGGCGCTGCGACTAAATGTCTGAACAAGCATAGTGACTTGATTTTCCCCCATTCTTAGTTACCTTCTCCCGAGTTTGCCAAAATATTGCTACCTAGGCTGATACCCCGCTCCGGTTATCGGTTATCGGTCACGTTTCACGGGTTCCCCTCACAACCATCTAATGCCATGCGCCACGATCGTCCACACGTTGACGAACACGAACGCCCGGCACACATCGTACAGCCTATATTGATTACTCCTTGGGCCTCCTTGCATGCAAGGGTTGCTTATTAAATAGACACCTCCTTCATTTAATCTTTATGGTTTTTGTAGGATTTTTTATCCAGCATATGTACCCATGTCCACAACCCAACCCAGCATTGCATTGCTTGTATATAGCATTTAGACTGCATTGTTCTTTAACTTTTTCTTCCAGTCTACCATCATGTCTTCCACATCATCCCGGATTGATTTTTACTTATACTCTATATACGTCCAATTGTACATGTACAAATATTTCAATGGAACTATAAATCCTATTTTACCAAGTAGTTGTCGTGGTGGCAACGGGCGATGCCAGAAGCCTTGGAGTGAGGATAAATCGATTGTACTGGTACATTTTCGTGGCTTCTTCGAAATTGACCAGAAGCAAGGTGAGGCGCAATACGCCTAATTTCGGTGTGAAGATGTTCCGTTGTCGATGAAGACGACGGAAGACTATTGTATACATCGAAAATGAAAATACAAAAACAGCCTTGGCGCGCTGTACTTGTATGAGATCTACTCAGTTCAGTGTTACTGTACTGTTACCTGTCTAGAGTCCGGCAAGGTCGTCTCTAGAATTTGAGGTTCAGTTCCATGAGAACAAGTCCGTTACAATACGGATTTAGCCTTGAAGAGGTGCTATGAGGACTGTCAGCATCACCACCGTGCAATCATGAGTTTTCAAGACAGATCACCGTTTGCACGAGCCGCATTGGCCAGATTGCATTCAGCGAATATGAAACGGTAGGAAGCCGGGTAACGGTCGAAGCTCTGTGTTGTGTCAGTCAGCTCCGAGTCTGACGCTTGAAGACTTGTAGAGCTAATTTTAAAAATCGCTCATCCCGACATTAACGTGATCTATCGGTGGCTTGTACGTCAAAAAGCGTTGGTCGGCGGACGTCCATTTTTAATTAATTGAATGCCAGTGGCAAAGGGAAAGTCACTGGTTGGTGACTTGGACTATGCACTATGAGGTATGCCAGCTGGGAGAAACTTCGGAAGAATATGATTGTCAACTTGACCTGCTGTCCAAAATTCTGCTTCCTGACTAGAAGAAACTCCTTGACCAGAAAGACTAATAGTCACAGTAAATGAAAAGGCAATGCTTACTTATAAAGTGTTAAGCAAATAGCTCACAATGTGGTTTATTCCCATTTCTAGAGCCCGTTAACCAAGCGTGTCCTAGTATGGGTGGGTGGGAAAAATAGGTGTCAATAGTTCGATCAGGCTGCCGACATAATGTGTGGTCCATCGGATGTAACGGCACGGCTGTTGAGGTCGGGGTTTGAGATGGTTTGATCAGCTGCTTAGGGCTTAATCAGCCTGCGGCAGGTCTGTCACCAGATCACCCATGCTGTCACATACCGTCGCAGGTTCCGAATCTTGGGATCGATCTCCGAAGAATACCATCCGGGTGCAGGGGGGGGGTTTGTCGTGATACCCTTACCAGATGTCTGGCTTATAGGTGTTGGAGAGGAATCCGGACTCGACACCACGGACACTATTCATCGTGTCGGGCCAGGCACCGCTCATCACAATATGT
>JAGGAT010000319.1:0-38413 GCA_017657195.1 Termitomyces sp. T70a
GTCTGTTGCCTAATGCCCATGCGCTAACCATGTTTATTGCAAGCCGCCTAAAAAAACAGCCCAAGTATCAAGATCTGAATGGAACCTTTCTCCTTGAGAGAGCATGGTTGGTGCAGTACTCAAACACACCTCATCTATCTGATCACATCAATGTCGACCGCCAATGCATTGATCGGTTGGAAGAAGAAATGTTTGAGCGGTCTGAACGAGCTGGCATTGCAGGAAATTGGCAATGGGGCCTTGATGTCGGTGATCATCAAAGTCAATGGAACCCATATGAGGGAACACCTACAGAATGGAATCAGGAGGATCGCGAAGACAGTGATGGAGAACTTGAGGTAAGTAAGGTATGACTTACATCGAGATATCATATCACTGATACATTCATGTTGCAGCGAGGGCCTGGCTTTATTAGGATCATGTCTGACTCACCTGAACCTGGTCCAAACAGATCCCGTCCAAAACCACGGCCACGTACCCAGCAGAAAAAGTAGTAAATATACTTTACTAAATCCTTACTTGAGACTCATTAATATACAATACTCTTATACTGTTCTACATGGGTCTCTGTTAATTATTCGTGGACCATTCACGGCCCTTCACTTCCCTTCACAGCTCCACGGCACTTACCTCTGTCCAATTCACTTCCCCACTCACGTCCCTTGCACAGCCACTCACGTCCCTCCACGCCTCCACGTCTCAATCTCACGGCTTTTTCTGTATGCCCGTAAGTATGTACTCTTCTGCCGGGGCTAGAATCAACGATTTCTCCGCCGGAGCGGGAGGTTTTTCTGACGTGCCACCCTATGGGCTCTGCTCTGATTGGCCTCCTGCTTAGGGAAGCTAAGGGAACCCAGAGAAGTTCTGTGTCTATACGCACGAGACCATGCCGGAACGGTATCATGTCTCGCATTCCGATAGGATTGCGATTGCACCGATCTATGTCGTACCGAAGATTGAGTACGTGCTTACGACTAGGAAGCAGGGCGATACAGGTATGAGTACGGGGGTACGTATCCAATGCCAGCCTACCGTCTGCATATCGATCGTATCTATAGAACTATGAATTGTCTATGCACGCGATGTTCGTGGCTCATGGGTCGTTCTCTGCTGATGTGAAGGCGCTGCACCAGTCTGGTTACAAATTTCAGGGAGAAATCCATTGACACTCGACTTCAAGCACGCTTACACCATGGAGCGTTTCAATAATGTCGAGATCTATAATCTCTTTATTGAGCTCTTGGGGATTGAGCGGTTCGCAGCACTACTTCGGTACTGTTGGATTCTGGGGTAAGTATCTACAATCTTGTTTGAGAGATGGATTTGGGTTATGTCTAATGTAATCGGACGTCCTTTTGTTATGTCACGTAGTTATTGTTTATATGTAATCTTCCATAGTCGTATCGTGGATTATAACTTAGACTTGCTGCGGGTGCTGAGGCAGTAAAGTGATACAGAGATGGCAGAAAGTTTAGTTAGTTAGCTGGGAAAGGTATGCAGGGCTGATAGAGAACACGTAGAAGGAAAATCATAAAGACACAACGCAGGTGTGAATCTAACGGATTCCTGACATAGGTAATAATGAATCAGGTCGTAAGTGAGTCTGGGATGCAAGTACGATTTCGAGCTCTTGCACGGCTTAATGACCGTCAGCGTCAAATACGGTGTGGTGGTTTCCACGTCCGACATTGATATGGCTGCCATCAGCAGCTGGCACGTATGACTCATCTGGTAGTCCAGTCTCATCTAGCCCCTCAGCAGCCTCAATGATCTCATACAACCGTGATGCGACTTCAGGAGGTGGGACACGACCAGTAAGGATGTCTTTGGCGGAGACCGGCGACCCATAAAAGTCGCGGTTGGCATCTTTGCGTTCGATGAGAGCAGTCCCCTCGAGTGACATACCTGCGAAGAGACCTTAAAAAGCAATGTGATAGGTAGATAAGTCTCGTTGGGTGATGCGTGGAACGGAAGTAGCTGGTACACGCACCCTTTGATTTAGAGTATGAGAACATGGGTGCAGGGTGGGCAAGAGAAGCTTGTACACTGCCTCCGGTACCAATGGGACCGGCCGCTGCGCTGATATTGCCACCGATTGTCACATTGCCACCAATCGAGAATGCCTTAACGGCGTCTTCGCTGTTAAGTACGATAACAAAGTCCGTAATGTCTGCACCAATCTGAAGACCCCATCCAAGGCCGCCGGTAGCGATGCAGGAAGGTGCGGACCATGAACCGTCGGGAAGACGGGCGATGACAATTCCAGAGCCGGCCTTCCCTGAGAAGACGAATCCGGCTTTGATGACTTGGAATATGGCTAGACCTTTGGTCTACATTAGCAATCTTCAATCTTGAGAAATGAAAAGCGCACCTCGCGCACGTTGCAAGACAGCTTTCGGAATCGAGTTGAGCGCCGACTCTGGTCGTTCAGGATCAGCTGATACAGCAGGTTCAGTGATAGCTGATGTTAGGTATACAAGATGCCCAACCTAGGAAGCTGTCCAAGATACCAGCAGCCTTATCTGCCTCTCCAGGAAGAGTGAATCCTTGCATTAGATCCCTCGAGCCACTGGCGACCTTGTGGGAGGTTGCTTGTGCGAAAGCTGTTGCCTGAATGCCTGCTTTCTGCGCACCCTTCTTGAATTTTTCCAAGAAAGCCATGGTAACGGAAATAGATGCGGAGGGTACGGGGTTGAACTAGGAGAGAACGAGATAGAAATGATTTCCCAGAATAGCTACGTCACAGCACCCCACGGGTTCACAGCACGTGGAGGCACATGACAACAGGCACGGTCTGGATGGTAAGTTACTGTGAAAGATCGGCTTTTTACAACTCCATCCACACTCTCTCCTGCTCCGTAAAACAAACAGTGAATGGGGATGATATATCACAGAAAATTCTATAATCACTTCAGAAGCTGTTGAGACATAGAAAATGTGAAAGTTCCTGCTTGGATGGGCTGCTGCAAGCACGGCATGCCCGAGATCTATCTGATCTCCTAAACATATCAAATTTATGTACATTTCAAGTCATATTAGCTAGGTATCCTCGTATGTATGTAGCTCACTGTAGCCCACTGTATAATTATGCCTTCATGTATAGCAACCTTCAAAGTCTGTCTCATCTAATGACTGACTTTCCATATCTAACAATGTCCAGTTGTCAACCAATCATGGAACCATACTGCAAGCAAAGAATCTATAAATTGGCATGTAAAGTGGTGATTGCCAAAATATATCACTCCTTTCAATACATACCATTTATTCCCCAAATTACTTACCAACACATATATATCTATTGATATGTCAATAAAAGCATCGATAAAAGCAATGTCATATGTGATTACTGGTGGTGCATATATCATGTATATCAGGTTAATAATTTTTAAATGATGTAGCATTTGGTAGATGTAGTGAAAGCCAGATTTCTTCTGTGACATTGGATGGATTGTTTTGTCTCATCTAGTGGGGCTATTTGGCAAGTTTTAGATTTGTGCTCACTTCTCAATGATTACCAGGGCATGCCAAGGCAGGCATGTAAACATACTTATTGCATGTGAAAAGTTCCTCAATGACTGAGTGAATGCTTGTGTAAGCTTGCTGGAGGCAAGTTATGATGACCTCACAATTGCATCACACATTGCAGCACAAACACATGACCACTGTCTCAAAAAGTTTTACTTCTCACCTTCATTTGCTTATCCTAACTAGAACCAAATAAAGGTGAGCATTTAGTTAATATTTTATTTTACCATGTATCCTAACTATGAGCAAACAAAGTGGTTTTACCTTGTCTATTAGGGTCCAGTGAGGTGTTTACTGCCAGCCTTTCACTTTTTTTTGACACCGGTAAAAAAATTCTTCAATCTGTCTTCAAGCTGCTGACAGGCTATCAATGCCTATGCCCCTGCTCACTAGACAAGCAGCATGTGAATGAAGAAACTCAGGACTACTACCAGGTGCCCTACAAACCACTCCACCACCTGCTGGCACTCTATGGAACTACTTCAGGACATCAAAAGAGAAATCATCTTCCACATCCAGTGAAGTTGAGACATTGGCTATTCTCCTTTCTTCATCACCATTCAGCTCATTTGAGTCCTCCAACACTTCAGGATCATTGTCATCCAAGGGTGATTTCACCTTTTCCCATCACAGCAATCCTACAATCAAACCTTGCAGTGCCTACCTCCCATCAGTAGCCACTGCCAATCAAAAAAGCATGTTTGCCACACTCACATTTAATCCAGATGCATTTGACCCAATTCCTGCAAGGTAGACAAGATTGCCAAATAGCCTGTGCCAACTACTGCCACCAATGTCTGGAGTTTTCTCAGCCTTGCTCACTATTTCTCCCCTTTTATCTCTGCATTGGCTGAGCACACAAGTATACTGACACTACTCACAAACAAGGGATGCAACAAGGTGTTTCTGAACTGGATGGAGAAACTGTTATAATCTGAACCTAAAGTAATACAGACACAATTAGTATCTGATCTAACAGTACAGTAAGTCTTGTATCCGTAAATTTAATCATAAAGTGGCTCACCCTCAGTCTGTAATATAAGCGACTGAGGGTGTTGTAAGGATGACCTCCAGAGGTTGTGGCTAATCACACAACTGGCAGAGGGGAATCCAAAGTATATTAGAAGGTAAGTATAACAGAGACAGTAAGTAGGTAATTACTTGGCAGAGGGGAATTCAAAGAGAACAAGTCTAAGGATCTCCCTGCCAGAGTCTGAGAAATAAACATAAGTCACATGCCCAGTGGCTGTGCTATGTCTGATGTGTCAAGGGGGCACAGCCACCAGCCAATCTGGACTAAAGTAAGTAAAGGCAATGGAACAAATGTAAGTATAGAAAAAGTGTAAAGAATGAAAAGAGGAGAAAGGGAGTGTCCCCTGACAGGTGTCTCTGTCTGAGAAGCCAATATATAGCTTTTTCTTTGCTTTGTTCATGGCATGACAATAGGTGTAGTATCTGTGATGAGTCTAGTTTAAGGCACACTTATGGTGGCCACTTTGTCCAAACCTCAACAAAAACATCAGAAAGCATTTAATGCCATATGCCACATTGTAATAGACCTTGAGATGCTGATGGTCATTAACTACAATGACCCTTAAAAAAAAATCTTTGTCACAATAGATGCTAGTGACTGCAAGATAGGTGCTATCCTAAGTTTTGAGAAAACTTGAGAATTTGTATGCCCCATAGCATATGACTTGTATCAGCTGAATGTGGTGCAGCAAAACTACCCAACCCACAAGGAGTTACTGGCCATCATCAAAGCCCTAAAAAAATGGTGCATCAGCCTTCTTGGAGTTAAATTTGAAGTCTTTCCAGATCACCATACTCTTGAATACTTCCAATCTCATAAACAGATATTGCAATGCTAGTTCTGCTGGATGATATTTCTAGCCAACTTCAATTTCAACATCATATATGTCCACAGTGAGCACAACCCAGCCATCAACTCCCTATCCAGAATGCCAGTCACAATGCCAGATGCTGATTTTGCAGCATGCATACTGGCTTACACTTGATTCTTCCCTGCTTGGAGTCTCTGGTGGTGGGAGCCTTGCAGATCACAACCAACAAGAATATCCTTAAAGAAATTGTTGTGGGCTACAAGCAAGACTTATTTGCCCAGCATGTTTGAGATGGCATTGCAAAAGGAAGCATCATGGGTGCTAGACTAGACAATGGTCTGCTATACCTCAGAAGACATCTGCTAATCCCTAGCAGCACTTGCAAACATGAGCTGCTCTACAACTTGGCCCATGACATGCTTAGACATTATAAGTCTGTGGCTTCACATGAGGTGTGATCTAGAAAAGGCTTATATTCTCTCTTGTGTACCATGCCAGAGGAATAAGGATCATACAACAAAGCCCATGGGTCTCTTACACCCCTTACCAGTCTCCAACAACCAATTTTCTCTCTGTCATTGGAATCAATTTTATTGGCCCCCTGCCTAAGAAGGAGAGAAAGGACAAGATGTTGCAGAATATGATGTATGACTATGGAAAACCACTGAAGATATGATTCTTTTATGATGTATGTAAACTTCCACTATTCAATTTTTCCTTCTATTCATCATATCATAAAATTCTATGACATTCCAAATATCTTACTTTTAGGTATAAAAGGTGCATTGTTATCCGAAGTTCAAACTATTCACAATTTTGAACTTCAGGTGCGATATTTAATTCACTTACTGTATTATAACTAACCGTTCATGATTTTGAACTTTAGTTGTATTATTTAGCCTACAAATAAAACTGTGTTACATTATGCTGTGACAGGTTATAGGCCCTGCAGTCAGTGAATCCACTTCTGACACTCTACAGTTCATGAAGTTTAATGAAAATAACTATCATGTTTGGTCTGATAATATGAAATCTGCATTATAATCCAAGTTACTTTGGGGTATCACTTAGCTATAACTTATGCCCACCCAAGCCCCCTGATGAGTTTCCAGGCATAAATGACTTCCTATTGTCCTGCCAGTGGCAAAGTTGCCACCTTTGCCAGGAAGGAAGGTCAAGAGCTTTGGAACATAATGCAATCCAAGCCATACCTCATATGGAAACAAGCCCATGACAAATACGAGTGATGGTTGGGAAAAAATGATGCAGCTGTAGGATTAATCCACAGCACCATCAAATATATGCAGCATGATTCAATTATAGATCTTTGTAGTGCAAAAAAAATCTGGGACCACCTGCATGAAAGCTACGTTGGTTAGCAAAGTAGTGTAAATGTGCACTACTACTACTAACAATTGTATAGAAAGAGGTGGAATGGCCACTCATCCATAATAGATCATATTGGATTCTATCTCAATATACAACGTTGCATTACCAATGCAGGCTACAAAGTCAATGATAACTCCATCATCAACACTATACTCCTGTTGTTGCCTAACACCATGGTTTGGGAAGTCTCAAAGCAAAATCTATTATATCAAGGAAACTCCCTTACCATTGAAAGTCTATCCACTGAACTTGTATCAATATATGATCAACTTTTTCAGGAAGAAAACACCTCAAACAAACAGCTGGCTTTTATAACTATGCTTGATAATGCCTCCAGTAGGAGTAAATCTGATGCCAGGATCTTGAAAAGAAAAGCAAAACCTAAATGAGAGCCTAAGCTGAATGACATTTGCCATAATTGCAGCAAAAAAGGCTATTGGAGTCCCAAATGCCCCAAACCAAAAAAGGCAAAGCAGGTCAGCAATGCCAATGTGTCAATGAATAAACCTGTGACATCTGCACGTGAAGTTGAAAAGGTCCTCATGGCAACTGATAATGGAATGCCATCTGGATTACTGCTTGACAGCATGGCATCATGTCATATGCTTGCCAACAAAGGCTGGTTCAGCAAACTGCAGGAAGTCAAAGGCCAGTATATTTCTATTGGAGGCAATAATTGTCTTGTTGTTGCGGATGTAGGATCAGTTGCTCTTTGCACCAATGTACTCAATAGAACTAATGACATTCTGTTTGAGAACATGCTATACATACCTGGATTAGGGGCAAACCTCATCAGTCTCAGCCTACTATAGTGCACAGGAGCCATACTTAAGAAATTCCCTTATGGCATTAGTTTAACTTGGAATGACAAGGAGTTTCTACATGCCAAGCTCATAAACGACTATGGTACTCTCTACCAGATTGAATGCATGAATATAGGACAGAAGATGGACATGTCACTTACATTGCAAATGAATTGACAATGCGCCTCTGGCATTAATGTCTTGGGCACATCAGTCCTAGGGTCATGATCTCCATTACCAGAAGCTAGTACAAAAGTTTATTACAAGAATGAACTGTTGGTAATGGACCTCATTGGACCTATGAATGTACCTACCTGGGATGGAAAAAGATATGCACTTGTAATAGTGGAAATAAGTCGGCACTTACCAAATAGTTCACTTTTAGAGAAAAAGGAGGAAACTGTTGACAAAATGCAAGGTACTGTCACTCAACTAGAGCAACAATTGGGATGATTGGTCAAAATTATTAGAACTGACAATGGGACTAAATTCATCAACTCAACTGTTGAAAGGTTCTGCAAGTTGAATAGAATCATTTACGAGACTACCAACTCCTACATACCTGAACAAAATGGTATAGCTGAGTAAACCATTGCTGTTCTTATGGAAATGACCTGCAGTATGCTTCATGCAGCCAACATGGATTTAAAATACTGGGGCAAAGCTTTCATGTATGCCATCTATATCTGTTCAATCACACCCACATCAGCACTGCATGGAAAAGTACCATTCACCAAATAGAGCAATTTGCATGAAGTATCTGATATGTCACATCTACATGTATTTGGATCTTTGGGATGGGCACATGTCCTAAAAGAGGTAAGACATGGAAAGCTCAAGTTGTGTGCAGTATGAGTATGCATGCTTGGATGGTGGGCTGGAGAAACCAAAGGATATAGGTTAGAAGATCTTGAGAATGGAAAACTAATTACGTTCTGAGATGTGCAGTTCCATGAAAATGATATTCCCAGTAAGCTTGCACATGTTAATCCTAATTTAAATAACAACTTGTCTGAGTCAACGGGAAATCTTATTGAAACAGTTCTGTATCCCGATGACAATTCACCTCAAAGGATCCATGTGCCTGTGCACCCATCCAACATGAGTCAACTAACTGAAGAAAACAACACTTTTGCAAGTGCCTCTAAAGCAGAAATCAGTGATGTCAAATTACAGTATCATCCTTTCAACCAGTAACCTCAGAGCAAAGTTATACTTATGACAAGGCACCTGATGCTCCTTGGAAAAAGGTAAAGTGGCAGAACTTGCCCAAACAAATGCCCTCTACTAGGTCCCAATGCATCTCTGCCAGATACTGTGAAGGTGGTAAGCTGATGTACATATGGCATGTGTGGCCATATCAGGACTGTCTATGCAAGAGGTATTGTGAACCCCTGAAGCCAATGAATAGAAGTGAGCTATCAATGAGGAATATCAACAATTAATTTAAAAAGGTGTGTTCAAGGAAGTAAACAACTTACCTTTAGGAAAGAAGGCCATAGGAACTAAAGTGGTTTTGAAAGAGAAACTTGACAGTAAGGGAAACTGGATAAAGTACAAGGCTCAAATTGTTGCCCAAGGCTTCTTTCAAATCCTGGAGATTGATTACTATGACACCTTCTTCTTAGTTGCAAAATTCACCACTCTGCAGGTGTTTTAACACTAACAGCTATGCTTGATTATGAAAAACATCAAATTGATGTAGTCAGAGCATACCTTGAAGCCAATCTAGATGAAAAAATCTACATGAGAGCTCCAGTGAACCTCAGGAATGCCAGGTATTGAAGATTGTGCAAAGTGATCTACGGCCTCAAACAGGCTGGCCAAAAGTGGAAAGAATGACTGCATAATGTACCCCTGAGCCTAGGATTTAAACAATCCTGAGCAGATAACTGTTTATACAGTCTCTGGGCCCATGGAGAATTGTTTTGATTGTCTTGGTATATGTGGATGATATGGCCATTGCAAGCAGTAATCTTAACTGGATAACCTCATTCAAAAGGGTAATAGGCAGTCATTTTGACATTACTAATCTTGGCAAGATTCGCTATATGCTAGGAGCAACTTGACCAATCCACCTACATCAACTCCATTCTTGACC
Organism: Termitomyces sp. T70a; assembly: GCA_017657195.1. NCBI lineage: Eukaryota > Fungi > Basidiomycota > Agaricomycetes > Agaricales > Lyophyllaceae > Termitomyces > Termitomyces sp. T70a. Next base: position 9,663 of record JAGGAT010000319.1, read on the forward strand.
AATTTGGAATGATAACATGCCATGAGACATCAACTCCACTAGCCACAAACCACAATTTATCTGTAATTCAGTCCCCAAAAACTACAGAAGAGATTGATTCCTATGCTAAATACTCTAACAGAATAAACTACCTGTCTATAGTTGGGTCACTTCTCTATGTAATGCAAACTCATCTGGATATTCAGTTTGCAGTCAGTTTGGTGGCTCAATTTGCTAATAATACCAGTATAGCACACTTGACAGCCTGCAAGTGGGTACTGCAATACCTTAAAGGAACAAAGTCCTATATTTTGAATTTAGGAGGGGTACATGATGGAGATTTGACATTAGTAGGATGGAGTGATGCAAACTGGGCACAAGACCACTACAATCAAAAATCTGTTAGTGGATGGTGTTATGAAATCAATAGAAGCGTCATATTATGGTCCTCAAAAAAGCAACTTGGAGACGTGACTTCAACAGTTGAGCCATCATCATCTAGTGGGAGTGTTGCAGAATATGATGTATGACTATGGAAAACCACTGAAGATATGATTCTTTTATGATATATGTAAACTTTCACTATTCAATGTTTTTTTATTTGTTATATCATAAAATTCTATGACATTCCAAATGTCTTACTTTTAGGTATAAAAGGCGTGTTTTTATTTGAAGTTCAAACCATTTATGATTTCAAACTTTTGGTGTGATATTTAGTTCACTTACTGTATTATAATTAACCATTCATGATTTCAAACTTCAGTTGTATTATTTAGCCTACAAATAAAACTGTGTTACATTATGCTGCAACACAAGATCATGACAATGACTGACTTGCTGGGTATGCTTGGCTGGCAGACATTCCAAAGACTCAGCTGCTCAGATTGCCTTAGCATTGTGTAACAAATGGTATTGCAAAAATAGACTCATGAGTCTGACTGTGACAAGCTTTTCATCACCAAGGTCTAGAAGGAACTTTATAAGCTCACAGGAGTGGAACTCAAAATGTCAACCTCCTACCACCCAGAGACAGATAGCAGCAGCAAGCATACCAACAAAACAATCATCTGGGCTGTACACTATCTTGTTGACCAAGACCAAAAAGGGTGGCTTGCCACCTTGCTCCAGGTATGCTTTCCAATTATGAACATGGTTAATTCCTCAACAGGCTCCTGCCCATTCCAACTCAAAACAGAACACTCCTCACAGCTTATTCCTCTGCTATCACCTCTTCTGCCCATGGCATTGAAAGGCAAGAAAATTGCACACAATATCATTAATCAGCTATAGAAAGATGTACAAGAAGCCCAAGACAACCTCCTTGCCACTAAGGTCTGTCAAGCTTACCAAGCAAATAAGCAGAGAGTGGAAGAGGAAATTTACAAAGTTGGGGATTTTGTAATGCTCACAACTAAGCATCATTGCAGGGAGTACAAGAGGAAAGAAAAGAAACATGTTGCAAAGTTCATGCTCCAGAATGATGGGCCATACAAAGTGGTTGCTACCTTCCCAGAGCACTCTGAATACACCTTATATCTTCTAAACAACAAGAGGTGTACCTTCCCAGAGTTCCACACCAGTCTCCTCAAGTGCTACATTTCTAACAATCCATCCTTGTTCCCAAATTGAGAATATGCATGTCCTAGACCAGTCATGATAAAGGATGGGGCAATGGATCACCATGTCATCAACAAAATAATTGACAAATGCAGGCAGGGCTATAGATGACAGTATCTGAGATGTTGGGTGAGTTTTCCTCTAGAGCACAATGAGTAGTTGCCTTATGCAGAGTTGGACCAATGCAAAGCCTTAAACAGGTGGGAGGCTGAAAACAGAGGAGGCTGAGAACATATGAGCAAGCTTTCAAAAGAGGGAGGAGTGTAAGCTTGCTGGAGGCAACTTACAACAACCTCACAATTGCATCACACATTGCAGCATAAACACATGACTGCTATCTCATCCCATCACAAGCAGCATAGATGTTAGGGGGCATAAAATCATTAGATTTGCATGTTCTGTTGCGATCCATGGTGGCCACCGTAAGTGTTTGGACACCCTCGCGATATCACACAAATCACATTGCTTTATCCTACATGAAACAATGGACTTATCGACTATATATATTTCTCCCATCCCAATGGACACCCTCAGTTGATTCTACACAGACTGAGGGTGAGCCAAAATTGTTTACATACGATATTGAATACCAAACTTACAAGTACCATAGAATCGGATACTTACTGTATCTGTGTATCTAGGTACTTAATCTTAGTTGATTCTACACAGACTGAGGAATCGGATACTTACTGTATCTGTGTATCTAGGCTGGACTTCAACAGGTTATGGGCCTGTGCTGAACGCGTTCTTGAAACCAGACCTAGTATTCCGAACCACTCCCTGGTTGTCCGAAAAATACGGACTGTGCTCACGCGGTGGCGTGACAATATCTCTGCTGCTCTCTGACCATCTCTTGTCACGTCACTACTGACCACTGCCGAAATGACCACCCCTGGTGAAACTAAACCAACTGATCGTCCCCCTCCTGCCCCATCCCTTTCATCTGAGCGTATTGCTGAGATGAAAAAGGTCAACAACTCCTTGAACCCCACTATCCTGCTGGTTGGGAAGATAACAGCAAATTGGGCTGGCCATATATTGGACAAGGATGATGGGAAATGGACAGACTGGTCCTACAACATGGAATTGGAACTTTCCGTGGCTCAGCTCTGGGAATATGTATTCGATCCGCCACCCAGCCCCCATCAAACACACAAGCCACGTGCATTTCGAGCATGGAACAGCAACAATTGCCTTACTTGTTCCTTTATCAAATGTGCAATATCCCCCTCCGAACAGAAGTTGTGTGCAGATGAGTGGAACCCGGTCACATTATGGGGATACTTGAAGGATCGGCATGGCGGGGTGGTCCCAGTCCAGCAGGTCCGGCTCCTACAAGAGGCCCTTACCATGAAATGCTCCCCCACTGAGTCCCTCACCAAGACAGCGGACAGTATATTCGTGAAGATAGACTGAGCATTTGATGCAGGTGATGTCACAAAGGAACTTTTAAAGTCGATCGCAATCTTGTCTGCCCTCTCCGATAGATCCTACGCCCACATCAGATCCATTATTTCCTGCAATCTCACTGCCGCAGCGGACATGGGTAGATATGGACCTGCAGAGATTTGGCGTTTCCTGGAGGGTGAACAGACGTTGATTGATGCAGATAAGTCCACAGCATTGCCTACAACGGACCCCACTCCCACCGCACTGACAGCAAGCGGATCGAGGTATGAGAAATTGGTTTGCACCGGATGTAGGTCAAGGAACCGCCCAAATTATATGGGACACACATTACCCTGGTGCATCCTCGAAGGGGGTGGAATGGAAGGGAAGATGATTGAAGAGTCACAAAAGGCACGGATTGCAAAGGCCAAGGAGAAGAAGAAATCGACATCAAAGGTTACTGTCACTCCATTGGGGGGCTCTGCTTTTACGATTGAAGGTGACTCCAACATCATTGCTGCCTATATTGCAACACAGGGGAAGCCCGCTGCAACTATAAAGACCAAATTTGCGGGCCTGGCAGCTGACACACTTCCCACCTCTGGATTGCTGGACGATGTGGAAACACTCGAGTTTGACATGCTGATAGCACTTGAGGAGGAGACCAAAATTGCCAGGTTGGACAACCAGAATGAGGAAGCCTTGTCAAGTGCCATCATACCCCTCGACAACCTACCATTTTACCTCGACTCAGGTGCCACCATCCACATTTCTCCTGACGCATCAGATTTCATTACTCTCAAACCAATCATGAGCAGATCTATTCGAGGAGTCGGTGGATCAGCTATTGATGCCATTGCAATCGGCAGTATTCGTCTCTGCACCAACAGCAGAACCTACATTGAACTCGACAATGTATTACATGTCCCCAAGTCAACGGTTCGCCTTCTATCAGTGAGCAAGCTAGCCAAATACACAGGAATTACAACCACCTTTGATGAAAACAGCGCACGCCTCATAAACAAGTTTACAAATACCCTTGTTGCATCAGGAACGCTACTGCCACACAAAGGCCTTTATGCGTTAGACATCCATCTCGATCAAGCATTTGCAGTCCATGCTACACCCGATATCCAGACCTGGCATTACAGGCTAGGGCACGCCAACTACCAGGCTATCCTACAAATGGCACATGCTGGGATGATCGCAGGTATGCCCAAAACCTTCCCTGACAAACCTCCGAAATGTGACTACTGCATCCTTGGTAAACAGGCCCATATGCCAGTACCAAAGAAGCGGGAGGAAGGTGAAGGGCATAGGGCAGTGTGGAAGCTTGAGAAGATATGGGTGGATTTAACAGGACAATCAGCAGTGTCCTCTCGTACAGGAAACAATTACATCATGAACATTGTTGATGATTATACCAGTAAACCTTGGTCCATTCCGTTGAGATCAAAAGATGACGCTTTCTGTGAGCTACAAGCCTGGGTTTTAGCATGGGAAAACAAATCTGGTGAAAAACTGAAAACACTGTGCATTGGACGGGATGGGGAGCTCAATGGCGAGAATCACAAGGCATGGTACAAAGCGAAAGGTATCATCCTTGAAGTAGGGGCCCCATACACTTCTGCTCACATGGGGAGGGTTGAACGAATGCATCACACCCTAAATGGAAAAGCTCGATCAATGCGACTGGCTGCGAACTGTCCCACCTTCCTGTGGGATGAATTTTACCTCACAGCTACACACCTCCATGGCATGACCAAAACATCTGCTGTTAGAGACGTAACACCAGATGAACTCTGGTATGGTTGCAAGCCTGATTATTCATATATTCACGAGATTGGCTGTCGTGCATTTGTACTTATCCTTGGGAAAAACAACCCAAAAATATATGAACGTTCAATTGAATGTGTCCTTATAGGTTATGATCAAAACTCAAAGGCTTATTGATGCTACGACAGAGCTGCACAAAAAGTATACAGCTCATACCACGTGAAGTTTATCGAGAGTCATGACAGCCTGCCAACACCAACGCCAAACCCATCACCCACTACAACAACTACTATCCAGGGCAACGTCTCACCAATACAGAAGATAGCGCAGAGCGCATCTATAAAGCCAGCATCAAGGAATGATGAGGATGAACCTATTTGCATGCCAGGTCCCATTGAAACTGAAGAAGGCACAGACATACCGACATTACCACAAGCTAATCCTGCTGATCAACTGCAGCCAATGCAAGATCCCACTGAAACACGACCAGTACAACCAAGGCGCTCAAGTCAAATCCCTGTTCCAACATCAAAGATTGTAACGGATGGACACGTGGAGTCATGAACAGAGAGGGCAGTGCGAGAATCAAAGGAGTTGGCAGAGCGGTTGAGAGCAGAACGGGTGGAGAGGCAGAAGGCTTTGGAGGACCTACGGCAAGGAATACCAAATGCTGATGCTGATGCCAATGTGGGTGCTGATGATTTAGATCGGGCGCTCGCAGTGTTAGGTACAATCGAGGACACCCAAAACACTGACCCAACGATCGACCCTGAGGCACCGAGAACACTTGAGGAAGCTATGAAATCAGTAGATTGGTCAGAGTGGGAAGCATCATACCATGAGGAACTGGACTCACTACGAGGTATGGGTGTTTGGGAGCTAACCCCTCGAGAAAGCATACCAGATGGGCAGAAGATCTTTAAGGGACGTCCTGTGTTCACAATAAAGCAAAACGAGAAGGGCCAGATCACACGCTTCAAGACACGTCACATACTGCAGGGGTTCACAATGGTACAAGGTCGCAATTATGACAAATCCTCCTCACCTACTGCACGTGCGGAATCATGGCGAATTTTATTGCACCTGGCAGCAACACTGGGATGGGATGCTACACAAATAGATGTCAAGACAGCTTTCTTGAATAGTGTACTGCCTAAGGATGAACAGATATTCATGCAGCAACCGGTTGGCTTCGAAGAAGAAGGGAAGAAATCATGGGTTTGCAAGTTATTAAGGCCACTCTACGGGATGAAGCAGGCAGGAAGGATATGGAACCGGACACTTGATGAGGTGATGAAGAAATTGGGCTTCGAGAGGCTGAAATGCAAAGCATGTCTCTATTATCAAAAGACCACTCAGGGGATAGTGATTACGGGTATCCACGTTGACAATTTCTTGGCCATCGCCAGCACCAAGGATGCAAATGAACTATTCAAATGGCAGTTGAAAGGTTTCTGGACAATCTCTGACCTCGGCACACCACGACATATCATGGGTATGGCAGTTGAATGGGATCGCCAGAGCAAACAAGTATTCCTATCACAGACTGTATTGATTGACCGACTTGTATCACAGTATGGTCAATCTGATGCGTCCCCTGTAGCTGTCCCTATGGAACCAGGTCTCAAACTACGATGAGCCAACAGATCAAGTCTAGATCATGAGGAGCTCGACAAGCTCGCGCGTGTACCATACCGTAACCTAGTTGGCGGGCTTCTATGGCTTGCCATATCTACTCGACCTGATATCCAGTATGCGGTTCAGCAACTATCACAATTTCTCGACTGCTTCACGTACATTCATTGGAATGCGGCTGTGCGAGTCGTCCGCTATCTGAAGGGCACGCGCAACCTAAGGCTACGACTGGGAGGAGACACAATAGGACTTCTTGGTTTCATGGATTCTGACTGGGCAAACTGCCTCGATATGCGACGAAGTGTAGGAGGATATGCCTGGTCTTTGGGAGCGGGACTGATCTCATGGGCAACAAGAAAGCAAAAAACCGTGGCAGCATCATCATGTGAAGCAGAGTATATGGCTGCATTTGAAGCAGCACAGGAATGCATTTGGCTCCGGATGGTCATGGACGCTTTGGGGCACTCTCAAGATAAGGCGACAGTGATACTATGCGATAATAACTCCGCAATAAACCTATTGGAAGACCTGATGATGCATTCACGGGTGAAGCACATCGACATAAAATATCACTTCCTACAAGAATGCGTTGCTTCCGGTGAACTCACTCTACGGTACATCAACACAAAAGACAACGCCGCCGATATATTCACAAAAGCCCTGCCTACTCCCCAGTTCACGAGACTTTGTGCAATTCTCGGGCTACTGTGAGGGGATTCTGCGCGAGGAGGAGTCACACTTTATGGTGAGGAGGAGTGTTGCGATCCATGGTGGCCACCGTAAGTGTTTGGACACCCTCGCGATATCACACAAATCACATTGCTTTATCCTACATGAAACAATGGACTTATCGACTATATATATTTCTCCCATCCCAATGGACACCCTCAGTTGATTCTACACAGACTGAGGGTGAGCCAAAATTGTTTACATACGATATTGAATACCAAACTTACAAGTACCATAGAATCGGATACTTACTGTATCTGTGTATCTAGGTACTTAATCTTAGTTGATTCTACACAGACTGAGGAATCGGATACTTACTGTATCTGTGTATCTAGGCTGGACTTCAACATGTTCTACATGAAGATATCAAATTTTAGAATATCTTAGGATTTGACCCTGATATCTTAACTTGGTTATCTTGCCAAGCAATTCTAGTTTACAAAATTCTTGTCTTAAGGCTCCACTTGCTTTTCCCTGAATTTTATTAGGATCAAACTCTCTGATTATCAACATACTTGCAGTGGTGGCACTGTGTAACAATGCAGTATAATATGCTTGATGTGATTTGCATTTAGACAGGTCTATTGAATTGTATTGTATGGTTATGTATTTTCTTGACTAGCATAATCAGTCATAGCATAGTTCACCAGGATCTCTACCTGCAAACAGGATATTGATATATTGTCATTATTTGGAAGCTGACAGTGGAGATGAACTGCTGTATGTGCAACAGGTATTATATTTTCAGGAAGTCCATTGAGTTTGATTTCTTGAGGTGGGTTGTTAGCAACACAAACAATGTATCCAGCATATTTTGACCACATGAACCAGTGCATGTTGTCCATCTGTATATGTAGCCTTCCTGATCATTTGTTATACAGAGTTCAGTGGCAGAATTGTTTTTTATTGTAATTGGCAATCCAATGCAGAATAATAATTTTCCAGTGGATTGAACACTATATGAAGATGGTGGTTGATTCTATATAGCATGCTGAAGCACATGAGATAATTCTTTGGCATCTTTGGTCTGTGCATACTTTGCAGATAGAACTTCGCAAGGTTTATTGCTCTTTGAAATCATAGTGTCCTCACTGTAGTAATGTTCAAGAGTTTGACTGCTTTTAATAGCAAATTGTTCACTGCCCATAATGTTAATGGCATTTTTTTTTCAAAAAAGTTTAGGATGACAAACTGGTAGATTATGTAATCATTTGTTGAAATAAAAGGTATTGGATCCATGAGCCAGAGGATCTGAAAATCCCACAGATCAAGCAAACAATAAGTATAGAAATAGGAATTAATTGTTGGTTGGTTGTCATTGGCATTTGGGTGCTTTCTGGAGGTCATGAGGGAGGAAGGAGTAGGGTCATAGGCAGACAACTTAGCAGCATGAAAATAATTTCTGGATTTTTCTCTTATAAGCTCAGCCACATGAGAACATCCTCTATGTCTCTCTCTTCACTTGACCACCATCATCACCTTACAACAATCTATATTTCACATGTCCATAGGCACTGTCCTATCCAAAGTTGTTTTTGCTGAGACATGCCCTACAATTATGAATAACTTGCAGCCTTATTTCTTCCAAATCTTGCTTCTCGTATGGTGGGTTTTTTTGTAAATTCATCTTAGTCCTGTTTTCCTTATAACATCATAGGCATTCTCATTGGGGGCATTGGTGTTCTATCATAGGTGCCTTGATGATACCTCAAAAAAATTTTGTTCCTAGTGGGTTTGCTATGTATATGGTGATGATACCCAAAGGTGGTTCAGTACTGTTATGATTACAGGTACTAAACCAGAATATGCATTGGGCATGCTAAATTATGAGGAGTCTAGACAGAGTCCCAGAGAACATGACAAGAGGTGTTTATAGTGCAGCAAGAAGAGTTTGCAGAAATGTAAATGAGAAAATGTGCAGAAGTGTGCAGCAATGGAGAGGTGCTCCAACACAAATAGTCAGTATGAGAAATGAATAGTTTAGTGTTTTATAGTGAGTTCTTGAAAAGGTTGCTTAGCATATTCAAGCACAAATGCCTTGCTATATTTGCAAAGATGCATAAAGTACCAAAAGAAGTACCAACAATGGCAATGTAATGCAAAAGTTGAGAGAGAGAGACAGCAAGGGGAGCAAGAGGAGGGTGATGTGCCCAAAATTTAGCTAATTGCTTTTCTAGTAAGCTGCACTTAGCCTTGTTTCATGTTGGGCTCACAAAGTGCTGAGGGAGTCCTAGGCAGGTCCCAGTTACTCAGTCCTAAAATGAGGTGTGGAGTTGGAGACATTGCTGCCAATGGCGGCAGATGGTAAGAGGTTGGTAAATAGTAGATGGAATGTGGTAGGTAAGCTTATGAAGCTCCTAATACCTAGCTGCTAATGCTAAGCATAAACATTGAGAGTGCAAGGCAGCAAGTGATGGTGCCAGCAATGAGAGCATGCCTGTATTGTACCATTAAGATGTAAGGCAAAGAAGGTGCTGAGAGCTTTAGCGCAGATGAAGTGAAGCAAGGCTGCTAATTGCTTAGCATCTTGAGTGGACTTAGAGATCTGAACTGTAGGGCAAAAAGTGCTTAGTGCAATTAGATGATGTGCTACTAACAAAAAGTAGAGTATTTATAGTAAGTGAAGGTGGTGACTTAGTGAAGGGTTGGCAATAACTCTAATAGTCACTGCTAATGAAAATGTAAGTAAAGGTCCATTAATAATACTATAAGAAAGGTAAATGCTACTCAGAGATGGTCATGCAGGCAGCTAGCTAAGGCATGCCACCAGGTAATGTGCAAGATATCAGTCTGGTAACAGGGCCATGACAAAGGTGGGTGCTAAATTGTAATGTGGTGTGTAGTGGTGGTGATAGAAAATGCTAGCTGTTAGTCAGCTGTCATCATTAAGTCAAAAACAGGCATATTTGGAATCAGACTCAAAAAGGAAAGTCAGGCCAGTGGTGATCTGCTAATGGCAGCAGCAACTGCCAGCAGAGTATGGAGGCAAGATGCAAGGGTGGTGGCATGATGTCCATCAAACATCAAGTTTTGACAAGAGGCAGCATATGCAGCTAGAAGGCATATGAATCACATGATCAAGACACATTGAGTTTGGAGCTGGTAGGAGTGCGCCTCATGGAGAAGGGAGCCAGTGAGCTAGTGATGTCTGTGACCTGCTGTAAAGTGGGTGGCAAAGCAGGCTGGCATGTAGGTATCTTACCATTGCTCATAGATGTTGTACTTGGCTGCAAGGATGCAATGTTGCTGAATGGGAAACTTGTTCATAGGGGAGTGCTGAAGTCTTGCTGCCTTGGCCTAGTGCTAAATAGTGCATAAAAAGCTAAAAATGTGTTGAGCCAAACCAGGGGCTCATCAAGGGAGCTAAGTAAATGTAGCAAGAACACACTGCAAAACAAATGTTGGCAACTTATAGCTAAGATGCATCAAAAGAGATCTGAAGTGTGGAATGATCAAAAGAAACTCCAATTCAATGATACTACTGACAAAAAGTAAGTATTTATACTAAAAAGAATTCCCCATTGCCATTGCACTAAGCAGTGCTAAAGGGCAGTGAACTGGTAAAGATGTAAGTAAATGCCACAAATTAAACTATTTAATATAAAGTCCACAATCAAGCTGTCTATACCAAGTCAGCAAGTGACTGTCAAGCACCAAGGTGAAATGCCAAGCTGTTTGTTATGGAGAATCTTCATCATTCCATACTGCTAAGCACTGCCATCACTAAAAAATATCAGTTTTTATCATTTTGATGTCATTTGTCACTTGTCAATCTATCTATCACCAGTGCCATTATTGATGAGAGAAGTTCATTGCCATGCATAGCCATTAGATGCTGCCTAGAATGGTTTAATCATGCACCAAGGTGACTTTCCTTTTTGTGACTTGCATCTGTAACCTGTCTAAGTGTTGTACTATATAGTTGGTGCACCTAGCCCTAATGGAGGCTTATCAATGGTCTCATTATGCATTGTCTTAACTGTAATTTTGGCAATTTTGGCCTTCATCTACATTATAACATACCCTCAATGTGAGTTTCATGCTCCCATTCCAAAATCCTTGTCCTTACTCAAGGAGATCTCAAGTAAGTTTCTGAAGTCTCAAAGATAATCATCTTGCTCACAGCTATTTCTATAATCCTGGCCTTTTTCTCTGGATGTATTGCCATTCTTTTTATCATCATTGCTTTGCAACTCTATATTGTGATTTCCTTTATCATCATCTTCCTGTTGGCCATTGCATTTTATTTTGTTCACCATTTATTTTTTTCTGACTGAATACTTAATTTTTTTCTACTTACTACTATAAAACATCTCATTACATATGTACAATTCATTTCATGTATTCTAGTTAAATGTAAATGTCAAAACAGTTTGTTTCAAGCTTCAAAGAATCTGATAAGAAGTGTTGCTGAGCATGTCACATCATATAATCTTCACAGAACCTGATGAGCAGCATCAATGAGCACATTGCACATTATACAATGCACAATATGCTCATTGCTACAATATGTGTTTCTAATCTATATTTTCTGAGAAATATTTTAAAGCTTTCCAACATGTTTTTTGTAAAAGAAACACTTGAAAAAAACATGACAAGTGTTTACAAAGGAACACAATAATGTAAACATCATTTTCTTCTTGAGAAAAAGACTAGAAACATGATTAATTTCATTTATCTGTATTTCAGAAATAATTGAAAGAAACATTTTTTCTTTACCTCAAGCAAAATTATTGAGAAACTTTAACTTTTTTTCCCCTGTTTTTTGAAATAGATTACTTGAGAAAAACAATTTAGAAATTACATAACATGTTTCTAACAACTTTTTTCCAAGGAACTTTAGGGATTTCCTAAAGTGTTAGCTGCCATCACATTCCTAATTGTTACTACATCTTTTGATTTAAACTTGTAATCTTTAATGGTTGCTTCATTTTTTCTTGTGAAATTCTCTGCCCACCTCAACTTCTTTTTACTAACTCTGGTCTTCATTTCATTAATATGCTGGTAATGCTTTGCTAAAGCTTGAGCTTTTATGCTGATTAACTTTTCTGTAGACACTGGTTCCTCAGGCCAGTCCTTTAACTAAGTTGCTGCTGCTAGTCCAGAGGTAGTATCAGATGTGTTCAGTTACTTGGAAGAAGGGAGAGCATCCAAATATCTTTCTAACTGTAATCATGTCTGACCACACTACATGCTAAAAGAACCAATACTACTTAGTCTTGTCTTTACAGGCTTTGTACAAGGCCTGTTTTACATCCCAATGTGGTCTTTCTATTCTTTCATTGGCTCTAGAATTATAGGAAGCAATAGTTATGCCCTGTATTCCATACTTCTTAAATAGCCAATATACCACCTTTGTAAACTGCCCAGCATTATCTGTTATCATGTTGCTTATACAGCCCCATCTGCAAATTACTTTTTCAAATAGCCATTGTCCAATTAACTTGTGGTTATCCTTCTTCAAAGTTCTTCCCTCCATCTATGAAATTAAAGCACACCTCCATATACAATATTTTTGCATCCATTTGAACTTGGTGTTATATGCATTGTTCCAAGTGTATAGTTTCAAATATACTGGGAGTATATGCTACCACAGGTTGCCTGCACACTGCCACCTTCTGAGGAACTTAGCAAGCATGACAAGTGTCTATGTACCACTTTACATCCACCTCCATCTCCAAAACCTGTCCTCTAATAAGGCTTTAGTTGCAAAGGTTTCTCTATGTCCAAGTGCATCATGAGCTAATTTTAACATGTACATTCTTCTGTCCTTTCCTATTTCTAAATTGTGCTTTCCCTCTTCTTCTCTTTTATAAAGCCTTCCTTTAAGATGAAATAAAAACTGTCTTGCAAATTTGAGAAACTGTTCTTCCTTCATCTCCAACACTTCTCTTGGTACCTTTTTAGAATGTCTAAGCCAGTCCTGTACTAGTAGCAAGAGACTGTCCAAAGTTCTCTCCATCTCTGTTCTCCTCTCTTCTTGGTACTCCTCTACTTTAGTAGGAGAGGATTTTTCTGGCAACAAGAGTGTAGACAGAGTTAAGACTGCCATTGGGTTCAAAGTAGTCCCTGATTACCTACTCTGCTCCTGAAAGCCTATGCCCATCCTCTGTTTCCTGTCTCTTCCCAGCTTTACTTTCTGTTGTACATTTTTTGGAGATAGTGCTAGCAAGTAGCATCCCTTTGTGTCAATCTGGTCAATGAAGTCTTCCAACTTAAGGAGCACATGCTCCTCCTAACCAGGTACTTTGTTAATCTCATTTGGATATTCAAATAACATTGGTTTTAGATCATCCAATAGTGATCAATCTACAGAGTGTGCTCCTCATCCCCTAATGGCTTCTCTCTGCAAGATAATTCATCCATACTAAAGGTCTTCCCTAGAACATGTCTCAAGCATAAGTGCAGCTTTTACTCAGTGCATTATAGTGGCATTAGGCCCAATTCCTAGGCATTCTTTTTAGTTACTTAGCATCACTCTCAATGATAAGTTTCCTGCATCCCAGTAACCAGTAGCTGCTGACTTGTGAGGCCCTCATGAGACCATACAACTCTGTGAAATCTAGCCTCTCTCTCATTCAGAGTGATGGACCCCAGTCTAGCACAAGTCCTCTGCTTGGGGTTTGTACTATCTTCCTGAAAAATACCAAACCCAACAGTGATGAGCCTCTTGCCTGGCTCAATGCAGAACACAACATTTACTGATGCACCATACACTTGCCAACACACTTGCCAAACCTTGCCACACTTTTTACCATCTCTGTCCACTCCCTTGCCACCTCCCTTGCTGCACTCTGGCCACCTTCCTTGCCACACTCTTGCTACCTTCCTTGCCATACTCTTGCCACACTCTTGCCACACTCTTGCCACACTCTTGCCACCTCCTGCTGACTCTTCTATGACCTTGCCAACATAATGCACTCTTACCACTATCTCTTGCCACTTCTTGCTACATTTGGACAGATTGGACATGTATCAAAACAGTTAGATTGGTAGAATGATAGGTGACAGACAGCTTTAACACATTAATTCATCTTTAGCTATTAACCCTTAATCTTCCAACTCTGCCACAACTCATTTATACTTTCTTAGACTTTGATTACATTCTAGTTGTCAATATTTTAATTACTTTTGGAATGGCCTTCTGCCATTATCTTATAAATACTATACATAGTTATTACACAATAGAACAAATCTACCCATTGGCCCAGCACTGTGCACTTTATCTTTTGCTCTCTTTTATGACATTATTGGCACCAACTATGGGTGCACCCTTGCCAAGTCTAACTACAGGACTTATTTAGAAACCAAGTAAACTTATACTAGGCACCTATGGCCTAGCACTTGGCTGTGCTAAGCACCCTTCCTTTTATCACTGCATATTCAATCACTTACATGCCTCTAGGAACCTGCCAGGACTCTTGCTCATTACTGATACACTCAGCACAAAAGCACTAAGTTTTGTCACTGCCAACTGTGCTTAGCTAACTTTTGGGTGCATCAATGGCCATTCAAGAAGTATCTACTACCAAGATTACAGCACCTCCTGACTCAGAGTCTATGGGTTTCAGAGCTGTACAACTTGCTAACCTCTTTTTCATTTCCTTCATAGCCCCCTGCTCTTCTTTCCAGACAAAAGCCATATTCTCTTTGGTCAACCTGTTGATAGGTTTTGAGATCTTAGCATAATCTTGAATTGTGCTTTAAGTCTCTAAGAATCTTCTGATCTCTGAAATATTATGGCAGTCTCCTCAGCTCATGACAACTACATATCTTTTTGTTTCTAGCTTGTGCCCTTCATAGAAACACAAATGACCTACTACAGTTATTTCATCTGCACACAACTTGATGTGCTGCACAACTCTATTTACTTTATCCAGGTGCTTCCAGACAAAGCACCTAATCCCTCTTTATTCTCTGCAATAGTCTCATAACCCCTCTTCTAGCTCATACCTAGTTTCTGGTCCTCTTATTGGAACATCATTAGTACTAAGTGACATGTAGTATTTCATTCTGCAGAATATAAGTAACATCATTATAGAATATAGAGACTGAATTAATCTATCCCATTGCTAATGTCACCAGTCTCAGAGCTCCATAGGGTGTCTGAAAGGTGGTATAATCTCTGGACCTAGGGTCCAAAGTCTTTTCATTATATCCTACATAGAGATTACACATGCCCCTACATGCTCTTCCAGCAAAGTGGTTGGCTAGTTCTTCTGTGGCAGGAGAAACTCCAGAATGTGCTATTGTAACCTTGTTTAGAGGTTCTAAACTATGCACAAGCCTTAGACTTTTTCCATCCTTCTTCAGATGCAAACCATTGTGATCTATATGAAGAATTTGACCTTTCATAAATTTCTGCTTCCAACTTCCTCCTAATCTCTTTACACAGATCATTGTATTTTCTAGGAGGGATGAGTTTATTTTTCAAAACCCATAGCTAGTGAGGTACTACTTACATAACAACTGGTGGAAAGTATTCTTCCTTGAACTTCCTTCTGTCATTCCAAGCAAAGGCTTTATTCAGCTGCATCATCAAGTGGTGCAGTAACTTCCTCTCTTCTGGCCAGAGAAACTCCTCTTCATGTGCTTGGTCTATAATCTCTTTGCATTTCTTTGTGTACCTTCCAGTAGGTCTGAATTCAAGTAGGTATAGGCTCAAAGGTGGCATATCTTTCAAAGGGTCCTTAGTGATATTCCTTTCTATTCTGAACTCTTCTGGTGTAGTACCTAGCACAGGCCTAACTTTTCTGGCTACAGACTTGTATTTCCCAAACACTTGCACTATTTCTTCTTAGTTTTTCTCCTTCTCACTCTTTAATTCTTCAGGTAGATACCCTAGCTCACCATTTTGATAAGCTACTAATAACTGTCCTATTCTCTCTCCCTCTCTCCCAGTAGCATGGTAAGCAGCCAAAAATACATCTCTGAGTTTTTGCTGCTCAAAACTCTTTTTCTTAACACAGTACCTCTTGATCCAGAACCCTCCCATACAAGCAGGTTGAACTTGTTGTTAGAGGTGAATGTGCAAAGCATCTCATAATGGGAAGGTGCCATGGTTGGTGAAAGATGTAAAAGCTTCAAGCAAAGGATAAAAACTGATTTGAGTCAATGCATAGTCAGGGCCCATAACCTGTCAAGGATAGAAACTTGATAGCTGACCATAGAGGACAAAAATAGAGAGACTGTGAGAATGGGAATGCTGACAAATGGAAGACGAACGCGACAAAAAAACTATATCTAGCCAATGACAGTGGCACCATGTAGTTTACATAATTATGTAATTATCTATGCACCTCTCGCCGCACCCCAACCTCTGACAGATTCCAGCTTCATTCCCTTAGTACTGCAAGATGGTACCTTTGGTTGGTGGAGCACACAGGTATAATGACCATATCATAACATTGTGATTGAGTAAGTAACATCAAGCGTAATCGAGAAGCATCAAAGCGTAATCGAGAAGCATCAAGTGTAATCGAGTAGCATCAAGTGTAATCGAGGTCATGTGTAGCCACTACTCATGTGTAATCTCCCTCTGCCTGACTTGAGGAAAGTTTGAAAATCGAAGAGTGGTCAAGCCAAAACGAGAATCGATCAACAGAGTCGATTTCTCCTGATCCCCCTTGTTTTGCCTATATTTTCACTGGGATACCACAGTCGGTTTCGAAGGTTGGCACAGAAGTAGTCTACAAAATAATCACAAACTCTACCGTGGAACACTTTCCAAGTTCTTGTGCATGACTACGAGATTCGAGGGGTTCCTGACCTTGAACTCAGAGACACCCTTCTTCACATGTTTCACATCATACATAGCACCAGAGATTGGGTATCTAGGTCTAAAGGCCTGACCCTACAATATATAAACAGAGTGAGGTCAAGGAAATGCTGCTGGTAAGTTGCACCTACCCTTGGGGTTTTCGGCTTCGACGTGATGACAAATAACTCGCCTTGGGGCAGGACCACCCTTTTGTAACTCGTGCTCTCCTTGATAGCGACTATTGTTCCAAGCTACGCATGGTTAATCAGATTGTGAATGCCATTGAAGGAAGACTGTATTACTGGCAATGGCTCATCCAGATTACAATTCGGCGGTACCACAGGAATCAGATTGCAGTGTTGGCGGAGTTTTTCATTCGAGCAATTGTCTTCGGTCAAATCATCGGAAATTCCTTCATAGACCGTCAACTTTAAATTGCCTTCAATGCGATAGGCGGTATTGGCAGGATCCATCGATTCATTAACACCCTGGTGAGCAGAAAGATGAGTGATGAGTGACCATGAAACTTCCAAAATGAAGATAATGAGTACATACAGTGAGATTTACTGTCTGAGCATCAAAAACAGTGACTTCAGAACCGACTGGGAGTTCCTGAGGATGTTTGACATTGATGCCAAAAAGGCTCTCAGAAAATTCAGTATCTTCGATTCTAACGAGGATGGGCTCGGTTGTCTTGCAGATGGTACCATCCTAAAGGATGGACAGCGCATGTATGCAGTCAGCCGCTGAATATCTAGATACATATCTTCAGAGTTATATCACCGGACCTTGTAAATGTCAGTTTTGTTTTCTGGAGTCACCGGTCGTTTCATAGCGAGGAGAACAGAAGGCTGGGTGAGAAGAAGTAAATGTAGGGCACATTCTTATAAGTCGTCTCCATATAGGCTTGAAGGTTCCAACCGATAAAGATCAGTTTGACAGAAAAGGATCTTGTGCGATCCGGGGATAGTACAAGTGACTCATGAGAAGTTCCCATTCCTCAAGATATGACATTTGTGATTTGAGTGTGCCGCTAACCGGGCCCCGGGGGGTCATAATCGCAGCATGACCACTTCCTTTGCGAAGAGTACCAGATATACGTGACTGACGCTGCAACGCGATGGTCAACAAGATTATCTATCTGGTTGAATACTGATTACGTTTGTGACCGGATCATCCTTGTCCGCTTGACCTTGACCACTGGCAATAATACTAGTACTGTGAGGTTTGGGCCACCTGAAGTCGATTTGAGATTACGATTTTTCATCTGCGTATAGCATCCGCACCTTGAAAATCATGAAAACTCATTCATGGGATCCGTCCACAGGAATAGGAACACTCGTGATTATTATTTCGGTACTCAACCTGACATGTGGAATCCGCCAATAAGGGACTGTTCAGTTCCAGTACCTGACTTTGTTCGTCACGGATAAAGACTTTTTTTAATAACATGAAAGATATGTCCATCTGCACTATTTTGTTCACACTCCTTCGACATCACATCTTTTACTGCGTAATTTGATTGGTTAATTGCGCGACGGGGTCGGGCTTACATACTCATCATATCTCTTAGATACTCTCACCGCTAGCAATACTCACGGAACGTTTCACATTTCACCATATCAATAATCCAACAAACAGACATATGTATGAAAACTTTGACAACTATGAGGAATCACCATGAAGTTCAAGGTAACCAGGGGTGTTTCGTCGCTGAAGCAACTGCGAGTCGACGATGTAGCCGAGGCTTTACCCCATTCTGCGCCAAATTTGTTGCCATGTGACTCAAACGGTTAATTGTTAGATACGACTCGGTACATACAATAGAATAAAAAGATATCAGGTCGAATATTTTTTTTTACAAGGGCTCCCTGCGTGACCTAGTGTAAGATATGTTTTATGAGTTCCGACAACTTTAGAACATATCATTCCAGGAACACTCGATGAAGAGTAGTCCACCCAAGGTAAAGAACGCGACCAAGGCGGCGTATGTAGCTGACTGTGCGGAAAATCCAGGGATACAGACAAATCTCCCGAAGAATGCGAATGTGGCGCGGAACAGGAGGCTCACGATAGGATGCCCATTTTTCCACAAAATCTGGGTCAAGGTGCTTCCAGCGATCATAGTAATCATATGCAATATATCGATGGTTTGACTCTGCTGCTAAAGATAATACACGCTTGGGTGTTAGAGGAATGACCTGTTCTTCAAAAAAATTCAGAGCTTCTGAAGCCTTAAATCGTCGTGCAATGTCACGAGTCGTCATCCGGTCAAACAGGGGTGCTAGCATTGGGACGGTGCGCGTCATATGCTACGAAAAAAAAGGGGGAAACTCGCATCGATAGCGGATGGGTAACAGTGCACAAATTGACTCACCTGGAATTCTTGGCAGAACATAACACCTAGCATTCCGACATCAAAGGCGAAAGGATTGAAATCGAACTCTCCCTGCAACGTATCCCCTGGAACTTGATCATACAGAGTGTCAAAGGAGATGTAACTTGGAAGACGACATTCATCGAGGGACATTGAAGGCGGAAACATCGTAGATCCGTCAAAGTCATATATAGCATACGTCAATTTTCCTTGAGAACGTAAAGAGTGACGGTGATAATTATTCATATCAAAGCTGTCCCTGTGGACGTGATTAACAAGGATATTGTCCGTTTTGATGTCCTATGGTAACACATTCAGGATGAATCAAACTTTTGATGTCGAAAGACATACACCGTGAGCAATTCGATGCCTGTGAAGATAAGTTAATCCCTACTGACGGGGTCAAAATTTGTTCCAAACAAGATAGAGAAAAGGAACCTTTAAAAGGCAATGTATAAAATGAAAGACCTCCTCCAAGCTGTCGTAATGGGGTAAGAGTGGAGAACAACCCCATCTGGTTCCCAAGTTCAAACAAGCCATGTACTTGTAGCAATTGAAGCATACCTAGGCATAACAGCCAGCCAGTGACCTTCGCAAGGAAGAACATCCAGAACTGGTATAACATGATGAAAATCATCTATTGAACGAGGCACTCCTTCACTATGAAGGTATTTCAGAACACGAAGCTCTTCGCTCCCATCTAAAATTGCCTTGACAGCCACGTGCTGTCCTCGGGTATTCTGAGCGAAAGCAATGTTACCCTAGAAAGTCCATGAGCATGATTCTATTCAAAATACTCGAGATACTCGTCATGCACCCTGGTGCTTGTCTTTCCGTATAGAGTTGGCAACATCACGTTATCCTCCTTCGGTCCTGATCCTTCATGACTCGCATAGGGAAATACACTCTCGTGGGGTCCTGCATTGGATGGATACATTCCAATTGACGGAAATCCATCCGAGGGACATCGAAGGTACAGAGTGTAGCCCTTTTGCAAGAACCACGATCGGATGCGTTTTGTGTCCCACCAAGCAATTCTTCTGCGAGCTAATTGACGAAATTCGGGATCGTGGGGCCACAGTGAAGTTCGAAGAACGGAGTCAAGGTCATCGTATACAGGAGACGGAACACATAGAGGAGGTTCATCATTTTCCTGTGCGGTATACACCTAGGTAAGTGTAAAGATTTAAGTTGTAAAAACAAAATAACATATAAGGCCGCTTACCATCGTTACTATGGTAACAAGGTCCAACTAGCAGTAACAACAGAGCTGGCAAGCAAACTTGGACCAAATTCTCAGAAAGAAGTCTGTGTTCGGGAAGTAAAGTCAGAAGAAAATATTTGATGCAAATAGGCAGTATCCAAATTTGGCGCAGTTTCGGGAAGGAGGCACGGGATGAACGAAGTGCGTATTTTGACGCGTGACTAGAGCGTGACCCGGAGAAGTTGCCAAGTGCCACAGCGAAGTCAACCGAGAGCTATTCCAAACTATTCGTCTGCGCACTGTCGTACTTCGTGGTCAGTAGTACAGGACCCTCCATTATAGATGGTGTATGACTGGTAGAGAGCGAAACCCGCCCGGAAAGGCAGCAAACGTCGGTAACGCGCTCCCTTCCCCCCAGCTCACCTTACAGCCTTCCGCCTTAAGCGTTAAGTGACATGGGTCGACAGCGAGGGAAGATACCAGGAACGGTGGAGAACCGGACGAGAGGACACGCTCAGTCAACAACGCCACCGCCGGGGTAGCCTCGGGTGGAATCTTGGCCCACCCTGGACAGTTTCCGGATGGACCTCGACCTGGGCCCATTGTGCTTCAAGCGCCGCTCTTGCGGCGTCGCCAGCTGGGGGAGCGGTCGGGAAGATGGTGTTGACGAACACGGGAGGGCTACCACTTCTCAGCTCACGGCCAGCTCCTACGCCGGGGGAATCGAGGGTGGTTAAGCGAACTTGTCCTGAGTCCAGAGGATCTGGCCTCTCGCCCTTCCCATGTGAAGCACCAATATCTCTTGTCATGGTGGATTCGGTGCTGCGCGAGGCAGTAGTGCCCGTATATCCGAGACTGGATAACATCCCACAAGCTTCGGTGGGCATGTGTCGGCGGCATTCCCAATCTATACCCTGCTCTGGTGGCACCAACCCCCGCTTTGCGCCGCTCTCCATTGGTAGGCGAAATTAGATGCATACAATGGACCCCCTCAGTGGAGGGTCTTCCGATGGGTCTTCGCTCCCCCAACTGGGCTGATAGAGAACAGCAAGATGGCCAGGCTGTCATGCTGATGGAGGCTCAGCTTCAAAGGTTCTTGCGTTTTATGGTCAGGATGTGTTGTGGGAAGGTGAGTGCACTCCACGATTAGAATGTGACTGGCAGAAGAATGGAGGTCTATTAAGCCTCACTTCAGCTATTGGAGACCTAATGTGTTTCTCGGTATCTCCCTTGGCCTACTGTGCCTATTTGGCCTTTGACCAGGCCTAATGTGCCTTGAGGCACTGTCTTGTGGTTCTATCGGCTTAATGTTCTGTTGCTGTGGGTTTTGTTGGCAAGTGTAAAAGTTTAATCTGTGCTCCAATGGATGTGATTCAATAAAAGTCCACGATACGACTATGAAGATCACATATAACCAGTAAATACGTGACATAACAATAAGGATGTGTACTGTAATCGCCGAACAACCAACTAGAACTCTCTCAAACAAGATTATAGATACTTATCCCAGAATCCAACAGTACCGTTGTTGAGTGCTGCGAACTGCTCAATCCCCAAGAGCTTGATAACGAGATTATAGATCTCGACATTGTTGAAACGCTCCATGATGTAAGCGTTGCTTGAAGTCGAGTGCCAATGGCTGTCTCCCTGAAGTTTGGAACCAGACTGGTGCAGCGCCTTCACATCAGTAGAGAACGGCCCATGAGCCACGAACATCGCGTGCATAGATAATTCATCGTTGTCGTACCCATGGTTCTATGAATACGATCAATACGCAAACGGTGGGCTGGAATTGAAAACGCACCCCTTTACTCATACCTGTATCGCCGTGCTCCCTAGTCGTAAGCACGTACCCAATCTTCGGTACGACATAAATCGGTGCAATCCTATGGGAATGCGAGAAGTGATACCGTTCCGGCATGGTCTCGTGCGTATATACACCGAACTTCTCTGGGTTCTCTTCAGCCGCCCTAAGCAGCAGGTCAAGGTACCTCGTAGAATTCGAGGAAGGTCGGAATCGGATACCCATGGCCGGCCAACCATCTTCGTGCTCAATTTCAGCAAGACCTTGTTCGCCGATGATGTCTTCCATGAATACGAGCTCGGGATGGGAGGTATCTGTCATCCCATGGTCGCTTACAAACACTATATCGACGATGTCAGTAAGGTTCCGCACATGCAGAGCGAGTTGTAGATCTCTCGCAAAGGAATCGACTTGACCGAGGGTGTGCTGGACGAGATAGGTTGGGTATATAAGTGACACTCTGAACGAACGTGAGCGAATACTGACGTTGACTCGGGCTGACATTGGGCCTGTTGCATGGCCGGCTTGGTCAAGAGATGGCTCATAGGCTTCGTGAAATATGTGTCAAAAGATGACGCGCTATGCAGGCAACCATACCCACCCATAATGAGCTGCGGCCTCGATTCATCAGGAAGATCTATCCATTTGAGGATTTGGTCGAGTTTTTCTGATAATGGGATATGGTCCCTCCAGGGAATGAAGTAGGTTGAGCTTGCGCCAGTCCGGGTTTTTGGAGGACCTGGCCTGTAGATAGATGAGATGGTTCAACAGGTACTTATGATGAACAAAGGACGGACCACATGAGGTTAGCCGTAATGATACCCGCCTTTTCTGCCGTTTCCCACATCTGAAGTAGTAAGAGGCTGCTTAAGATCAGCGGATATTCAACGCACTGGCTCCCCATACCACCAGTCAGGATTCCAACACGATTCTGTCTTCTGGTAATGAAACGTGGCATTGGTCTCGGGGTCCCAAAAGTTCTGCATTCAGAAGGTTGAGTTGACGTTGTTTGTTTGGTGTTAACTCTCATACATTTGCGACTATTCCATGAGACTCGGCGTATAAACCGGTCCTGAATCCTAATTATCAGAGTGAAGGGGTTAATGAAGGCTGGAAAAGACGCACATTAGAGCCCAATGGTTGCTGCACGCATCACAATGGATTAATACAACCTTTCGTTACATCAAAGTATGGTCGGCCACTCACGGGAATGTCAACGTCTGTTATACACTTAGTATCAAACTCATGGCGACTATACTAGATTCTATGTCACTCACAGGAAATACAGGCTTCAACGATTTAGCTCGCAACCCATTTTCGCTGATTTGAAGAAGATGCGGCGTGAGACCACGATCCAAGTAGTCCGCTCTGTAATTACCATTCAACGGTTGACAGGACACAACATTGCAATACGAACCTCAGGCCATCAATAGAGACTATGAGTACCGTACGCTTGAATTCATGCGTGCCGTTTGAGAGAAAATCGCCCCCCTTGTACCATCCCGATAATGGGTGGGCCGCAGGAATGCCACATAGCAATGTCCGTGTGAAGGCGCCGGAGATGAGGAGGGCGATGAAGAAAGTAGCTGTTCCAGCTATTCGTTTGCTGGACCACGTACGATTGTCGATTTCGCTGTCTTGTTTCAGGGCTGGAGAAGGAACGCCAGACAAAAGGCCTTCCTCTTCTTGATTGCGTTTTGTTGACCTGGCGGCCAGCGTGATCCAGGACTTCAAATTCTCTACAGTGAGTGCCATAAGTGACAGAGTTGTTGAGGAGTCGAATCTATTTATGGAAGAATGATCGAGTGCAACGCAATCGCATGTTAAAGGAGTATATATGTACTTATCATATGATCATCCAATCAAGCTTGCCCATACATACCTAAACAAAACTCGGACAACTCACCTCTAGCATTACTAGAATTAATACAGTCTGGCCATGATAGACGTTCTCGGATCAGAAACGACTTGCCATGCGAATGTTTACAAAAAGAATTATACAAAGAGTCAACGTATGTTGTGCACTTCTTCTATGGAGCCTGAGTTACTTGATTTATGTTCACGCACGCGCTTGAATGCTTTGCAGAACAGCCGCATATATGGTTATCGACTTCAGCCTTTAGACCAGAAAGATGCGTGTATCACCCCTCCAGATCACAAGGGCCTGAAAACCCGGATTGTATGGAGTGGCAACAGCAACTGTAGGGTGTAAATGACAATTCCATAAGAACAGTGGCATCTTGCAGAAGCTACAACGACGTCCTATATTTGAGGACGGGACGACATGGCAAACTATGCATGTCATCAGCATTGCGCGAACACCGAGAACAATTAAGAACAGGCTATAAGAAACTGCGCATTCGTACGGATGCTCAGTCTAGCTCATGACAAAGACCACCAGAACCAATTTTGCAGTCACTCGTAAGGACCAAAGAATAGGTGAATAGCATGGTACACCTCTATACGCAATTTCGAGTGTCAGGGCGACATGAGATGCTTGGGAGACATCTATGTAATAGCACATATGGGCGCTCAGTCTAGTTGCATGAATCACGAAGACGATGAAACTTGACTCTGATTCTATTACCAATTGAACTGCATACTTGTAGCGGTTGGGTTTCCCGCTATGGAAATGACTGGCAGTTCCAGAGCCTTGTCCACTCTGAGTAACGGGTCACAGTATAGTAACGATGTTTGTTCTAATGGGACAGAGTCCAACTGGTTCGTCGAGTGCAATTCCGACGTGTTCCATTTTAGGCAAAACGTTACAATACTATGTCGGCATGTTTCGAGGGAAAATGTTTCCCCACAAACTACCATGCATTAAACGATATTCTGATATTCGAAACCTCAAAATCGAAATTTTGCACATCGACACTTCATTTCTACAATGACAATCGAAAATAAGCATGATGTACAGAATAATGGCCTGGGTTAATTGATTTATTGAGGGGCGAGGACCAGATTCCTGGCCGATTCGCAAAACTTCCCGACATCTTCTCTGATGGCTGGGATTCAGAAGACCCTGTGTACATGATCAATTATACAAGATCTGAAATACCCGAGGTTATGCATCAAACCGTACCTAGACATCTTGGCCTAGCGGTCACAACAACGTTCTCTCCACGAGACGGCCACAAGGACCTACAATCAGTCATGATCAGCAACAAGCGAGAGATGTGTGATTGTGAGACTATACCAAAATGACCTAAAGCCCAAACTGGAGTCGCAGCTGCAGAGTTATTACGCCATCAAGTACAAGTAAATATACTTATAGAGAAGGACTCACTCGAGAGACTGCAAACAACCAGCGCCGTTGTTGGGGTTCAATGACGAGTGGTCGATGAACCAAGGAAAAATAAATAGAAGCGAGGACACTTTATAAGGATGACGTGACTTTAGGGCTGGCGCCGTCACGGTCATCTCGTCACTCCTACCTGGTTTGGTTGCCGTATTGAAAAATGGTAAGGGTCCTTACATACTCACAGAAAATTCAGCTAACGATCTATGTTTTGCAGGCTTCAGGCCAATGTGCTGCGCAAGAGAAAGATAGCTCCTCGATTGTTTGTGATCTTTCTCTTTCAACTGACTCTACTGACACCCTTGACTCCGTGCTACGAACTCCTTTGTTCCCGCAAGACCCTGGATTCTATGAACTAGTTTGCCGGAGGGCTGCTTGGTGGGATACAGATCGTATTCGATCGTGGCTCCTGGAACAGGGTTACATTATGTATCACCTGCGTCGTTCTCATGGTGATTGTGCAGCTTTTATGTATCCACTCGATATTGGACCCAGCTTCAACGTATTTCCCTTTGCAAGTCATGAAGGCTTGGAACCTGCACCTGACTCAGAAGTGCGAATCCTCTCTGGAGACACTGGTAATATGGTGTGTCGGGACCTTTTTGGAGAAAATATGCTTATGTTCTTCAGGGCAACATTGCTTATGCTCAGAATAACCAGGGACAGCATGTAGTTTTCAAAGCAGTTCTAGACGGGAGTGAAGAGTTTCGTATCCTCAACTACCTCCATAATCAAGGAGTGCCTCGTTCAATCGAAGATTTTCATCATGTCATACCTGTCCTTGACGTTCTTCCTCGAGAAGGTCAATGGTTGGGTGTTATGCCGAGGTAGGTTTCAATTGTTCCAAGCCGTCATTTCATCTGACAATTTGAGAACTAGGTGGGGTGTCTATCCATTCTTGCCCACATGTGAAAAGTTGGAGGAAGTATTCCACATTATACACTGTCTTTTAAAGGTTTCTTCTTTCTGTTCTCTGTTCTGTTTCATTGAGTTCTCATTACTTCACCAGGGCTTGGCTTATCTTCACAAGCATCGTATCGCTCATGGAGTATGTTTCTCGGCATCAGAAGTATTGGCATTGCTTGAACCTGGTGCCATTGCAGGATATCAAAACAGAAAACATACTCGTCAATCATGTTTACGCCGAACTTTTTGATACGCACAGCTACTTCCGTCAATCTCTACGTTCTCAAGGGAAGCTGACATACGCCCTCTTTGACTTTGACGGTTCCACAATGTTTCCGCCTTCGATGTCCCTCGATGATTGTCGTCTTCCGAGTCACATTTCTTTCAACACCCTATATGACCAGGTTCCAGGGGACACGTTACAGGCAGAGTTGGATTTCAATCCTTTCCCCTTTGATGTCGGAATGTTAGGTGTTATGTTCTGTAAAGAGTTCCAGGTAAGTCAATCCATCTATACATAGATTATACATTCTATTGAATTTTATGCCTTTTCTCGTAGCATATGACGCGCACTGTTCCAATGTTAGCACCCCTGTTTGACCGGATGACAACTCGCAACATTGCATGGCGATTCAAGGCTTCAGAAGCTCTGCAGTTCTTTGAAGAACAGGTTGTCCCCCTGACACCCAAGCGTATATTATCTTTAGCAGCGGAAGCGAATTATAACTATGTGGCATATGACTACTACAATCGGTGGAAATGCCTTGACCCAGATTTTGTGGCAAAATGGGCAGCTTATCGCGAGCCTCCTGTTCCATACCACATTCGTTTTCTTCGAAAAATCTGTCTATATCCGTGGATCTTCCATACAGTTACTTCCTTACGTCGCATCGGTCGACTTCTTTGCTGTGGATTTAATAATTTAAAACGCGCACTCCTTGAATGATACATGTCTTGAAAATTTCTTTAAGCGTCGGCATCATCTACGAAGACTATTCCTCTGATATACGTTTGCAGGATTGCTTCAAAGTGTTCACCAGAACCTCTGGCATTGGCCTGCACATTTCTCAGTGCCACATGGTTGGGAAAGAGTCAGGTGTTTTCTGCTTTCAGCAATGCTTACTGGATGACTCATATACTAGGTCTTTCACCAAGCAAAGCTGATCTGGCAGGATTCCATGATACTAAACTCTCCTCATACTCAGATGGTAATCAATTTTGGGAGGTGCAACCCTCTTTTTGGAATGAGTAACAGTGATTATGCTCAAAAGCTGATCAGTACTGTCATGATTACAGATACTTGACCTTAAATTGCATTGGGCATGCTAAGTTATGAGGAGTCCAGGCAGAGTTCCAGAGAATGTGCTAAAAGGTGTTTATGTTGTGGAAAAAGGAGGCAGTAATGGAAAGATGCACCAACACAGATGTGCAGCAGCAAGAAGGGATAATTTAGTATTTTTATATGTGAAAACTGTCGCTTAGCTGCTTCCAAATGTGAATGCCTTGCCATAGTTGCAAAGGCATGTATAGTACCAATAGCACCAATGATAGCAACATAATATGGTAGTTGAGAGAGCTGGCAAGGGGAGCAGCAAGAGGATGGCACTTACAGCCAGAACACAGCAGAATAAACATTGGCAACTTATATTTTTTTCAGATGCGCCAAAAGAAATCTGTAGTGTAGGGTGATCAAAAGGTGCTTTATTCCATGGTGCTACTGACAGAAAAAGTAAGTATTTATACTAGAAAGAGTTTGCTGTTACAATTGCACTAAGTGGCACTAAAGGGCAGTGAACTAGAAAGAATGTAAGTGAATGCCATAAATTAAATTATTTAATGTAAAGTCCACAATTCAGCTGTCTATACCATGTTGGCAAATGTCACTAAGCAATGTCAAGTGCCAAGGTGAAATGCCAGGCTGTCTGTCATGGAGAATCTTTATTATTCTATGCTGCTAAGTGCTGCCATCACTAGAGAACATCAGTTCTTATTATTTTGATGCTATTCATCACCTATCAATCTGTCCAACACCAGTGCTATCATTGATGAGAGAAGATCATTGCTATGCATGACCATTGGATACTGCTTAGAATGGTTTAATTGCACATGCTAGAGTAACTTCTCTTCTCATGACCTTATCTGTGATCTGCTGTAGTACTTGGTTAGAGTATTACTATAGTTCTGGGGCTTTCTTGATAGCTAGACAATCCACTCAATTCCACACTGTGCTTGATGATAAACTTGAGGTTGAGGTTGAAGTGCTTTCCAAAATAT